>MDKJ01241793.1:0-10523 GCA_005239525.1 Nicotiana knightiana | reverse complement strand
CTCCCCGGGCCCGCACGCTCGGATTCCGGAAATTTTTGAAGGAATAAATTACCTATAGCCTAAGGATCTTTAATATATGATTTTTGTATAATTTCATAGCCAATTCACGGGTAATTTTTTAAATTCTCGAAAGCTCTAGGTTACTACCAAATTCCTTGTTTTTCACTAATTAAGTAGTTAATTTAACTAGTAATTCATGCATTAAACTAATACTAGGGTAGAATTTACTTACCTTCAATAACTAGGTCGTTTGCCTCTCTTGAACGCTAAAAATCATGAAAAAATGAATTAATCCCGCTATCAAAACACATTGGCCAGTGGTTTCCTCTATGCAAACGCAGCCTGGGCAGTGCGCTCGCGATGCCTTAAGTGATCAGGCCCACATGGACCTTCTATGCGAATGCGAAGGGGGCCCTGCGAACGCGGAGGCTAGCTGGACTAGACCTTCACGAATGCGGCAGGAGGGCTGCAGACACACAGGGTAAGGGGTAGCTGGGCTGGCCCAATGGCCGGACTCTATGCGAATGCGGGGAGGTTTGCGAATGCACTGGGTCAGAAGCCCAACCCATCGTGATCGTGGTGCCTTTAGTGCGAATGCACAGGGCGTTCAGTACCCTTGCCCAGTTCCTTCTTCGCGAACGCGATAACCCCTCCGCGAGTACGGAGAAGGAAACCAGACCTGGAATTTTCTGGTGTTTTAAAATTAGCTCTGAGGGGTCCGAAACTCACCCGAGCCCCTCGGGACCCCGTCCAAAGGCACTGGCAAGTCTGTATTCATGATACAGACTCACTCAAATTTTTAGAACGTGAAAAACAACAAGGAAACTAAGAATCCGACCCCAAAACCAAATTGAATCAAACTTTGAACTTAAAGTTCTAGAATTTGCTTTCAATGCGCCGTACAGAACTATACTACTCGGAATGACACCAAATTTTGCAAGCAAGTCATAAATGACATAACAGAACTATTCCCGATCTCGAAATTCCGTTCGGACCTCGATAACACAAAAACACGTCCCAAACCACAATATGAACTTAAGGAAATTCTTATTTCGATATTGGGCGCCGAAACGCTCCCGGTTCATCCAAAACCCATTCGAAACATACGCCCAAGTCCGAAATCATCATACGAAGCTACTGGAACCATCAAAAATTGATTCTGAGGTTGTTTACTCAAAATGTTGACCGAAGTCACACTTGGCCAAAAAGACCAACCTTAAGGAACTAAGTATTCCTTTACTACCCTAAACACTTCCGAATCCCAGACCACCCGCCCCCGCAAGTCATAAATTACAATAAGCCACTATGGTAAGTTTCATTTAGGGGAACGGGGATCGATAACGCAAAACGATCGGTTGGGTCGTTACAGCTTTCAACATTTAAAATGTAATAGTGAGACTAAGGAATGTACCGTGTGCCCTCTGGCTAAGCAAACAAGACTTTCATTTCCTTTTAGCACTTTTCTTAGTACTTCTTTTTTTATTTATTAATTCATGATGATATTTGGGGACCCTATTGGGTTCCTACTCATGATGGAAAAAGTTGTTTCCTCACCTAGTGGACGATCACTCCAGATTTACCTCGATTTTCTTATTGCCTTCTAGAGCTGAGGTGGTTGTTGTTCTTAGATAGTTCTTCATTATGGTTAAGAATGTCTATTCATCTTCTATGAAATACCTTAGAACAGACAATGGTTGTGAGTTTTTCAAATCTCAAATAATATAGTTATTTCAGTCCTTAGGCATAGTTCATCAAAGTTCATGTGTCTACACTCCACGGCAAAATAAAGTAGTTGAGACAAGACATAGATATATACTCAATGTTGCCTGGGCATTGAGGTTTCAAGAAGGGGTTCCATTGAGGTTCTGGGGGAAAATGTGAATCAACTGCAGTCTATATCATTAACAGACTACCAACATAGGTTTTGAAGGGGGAGACTCCTTTTGAGTTGTTGGTTGGTCATCCTCCTTCCTTGGATCACATCAATTTTTTTGGTTGTCTAGGATATGTCACTTATGTAAAAAGATGTGACAAATTTTCACCTAGAGATTTACCAGCTGTTTTCTTTAGTTACTCTATGACTCAGAAAGGGTACAGATGTTACATCCCGTAATTTACTATTAGAATTAGTCGTAGTAATCCATATGAGCTAGAAGGGATTAAGACTATTCATGAGATTATAGAGGATTTATGACTATAAGACTCTGTAAGTTTATTAACATTGATACCGTTAGATACATTTTGATATGGTATTTATTTTGAGTGGAATATTTATTGTAGAAAAATATTTAAGAAGTATGACTTTATTTAGTTATTAATATTACTACTTTCGAAAATGTTTTAAATTACACACATAATATAAGAAAGCTTATAAGATTTTCTTTTAGAAATTATTTTGTCATAAGAAAAGAAGGTTATCTTTTTACCATTTTAAGAATTAAGCGTGTGAGAATTTTTACTTTTTATATGAGATTCGGAAAATTGTAAGTTGAGAAAATATATGTATTTTTACATGGATATTTTAATAAAATAATAGTGTGTGTATTTATTTTATATGGTACCACATGACCATGATAGTAGGGAACATAAAGTGTGTTAAAAATGAGTAGTATTTTAAGTAATTTGAGATAATTCTTAATTGTGTGAATAATTGAGCAATTAATGAATTTTAATGGGAGATTAATTAAAAATCTTTGGATAAGGTTAAATAACTTCACGTAGAAACTTTTGGCTTAGAAAAAGTGTGACTCATACATTCTTTAAGTAGGTTGCATGAAGACAAAATGAGAGACATGTTAGTGGCAATATGTAGTGGTGCCATTGGAACTTTTGTCAAAAAAAACTTCTTTCATCTCGCCCTAGCTGATATGAAGCTATTTGTTTTGCTCACTGTTGTCTTACAAGTATGTATGTTCTCAGATTTGATTGAGACATATTAGAGGGACGTATTACAAATTTTGGTTAATGATTATAGTTTTTGACTGTTAGAAAGCATAAAGGAAAGGTGGAGTAAATAGTTTTGAGGTAGACAAAAAGGTTTTGATATAGCTAGTTAAGCTATGACTTGGTGCAAATGTATGTTTTTTCTCTTTTCTTTTTGAGCAAGTCTTATACTCTATCTATAGGAGACTGGTGGCACTGAGGATTATGAAGTTATCAAACTATATTATTAGGAAGCATGAGGAAAATTTGAAAGCAGTTAAGATATTAATTATGTCCATAGACAAAATTGAACATGTAAAAAGATTTTAAAGGAAGCTTATTGTTGTATTCGCTTTGCTTTGGCTTCAATCTTTTTGAATGGGGCCTTTTAAGGTGACCTTTGAGAGTGTTAATCGTTTCTTGAGTTTCTGCTGGAAAAGTTGCGCGAGTGTTTGAGCAAAATCTTAAATGGTGTTCAAGAGGAGGTGAAGTATTTGAGAAGAAGTGTAGATGTTACACAAGAAGAGGTTGTTGATACGAGTGTTGAAGCTTACAGGTATGTTAAGGCTACCCCTTCTTTCTTTTGGTATGATCCAAGTGACGATACGTAAACGTAATGCTATTCCATAAGTGGTTCTACTCTTAGTATGTCTAAGTATGTATCTAGTTCCCTATTGAGTTATTTGATAAAGATATTAATGTTCATCATGTAGTAATACATGCATCTTCATGCATTTACCATCGTGCTACGGCCGGTCGGGCAGTTACCACCGGTTGGACAGTTATGTATCATTATTTACCACTGGTTGGGAAGTCATGCATATTCATTTACCATCGAGCTACGGCAGGTTGGGTAGTTAAATATTTACCACTGACCTACGGTCAGTCGGTCAGTCATGCATTTACAATGGCGCTACGGCCGGTCGGGCAGTTTCCACTGATCAGTTAGGCAGTCATGCATCATACGATATGGACAATAGAAGTAGTCTCAAAAAGAAGCATTATATATATAAGTATAATAAGTACGCATATACGGTGGCTCTTCAAAGATTCAGGTTGATTCTTATATGTCTTTAATTAATGTTGACTTATTGCTATGTTTCAGTTCTGCCTTACACAATCAGTACATTATTCATACTGACGTCCTTTTGTTGGGGACGCTGCATTCACGCCTGCAGGTATAGATAATCAGTTTGATGATCCCTCATAGTAGATGAGATTGGAATTCAGCGAAGGATCAGTAAGACTCCACCTCATTCGGAGTGCAGCCGAGTCTATCAGTCATCGTGTTAGAAGTTTGATACAAACTTATGGGTATGTCACGTGTTCGCATAAGGGAATTGGGGAGCTGAGGGATTTTATTCTATGCGTTCCCGAGCCTAGAGGTGCGAACACGGTGGGTTGAGTTGAGTGTTCATCGCGAACGCGGGTGCATGAGTGCGTTCACGTAGAGTAGAAGGCATCTAAGTACCCCAGGCCCATTGACATGTGCGATCGCGTAGGAGCCCATGCGTTCGCGAAGGCCTGGGGTGGTTGAGCAGTGCGTTCGCATGACTTCTGGTGCGTTCACGTAGAGTAAAAATTAGGGGGCCAGTTGGATTGTTCTATGTGAACGCGGTCCGAGTGATGCGTTTGCGATGAAAAAAGTTGAGCTTGGTAGAAAGTTTTTAAGTTCTAAACGGGGGTTTTTTGCCATAACTCAAAAAAACATTAGAGAGCTCGGAAGAAGGAGGATTTGGATGAGATTTTTAGTGGGATTCTTGTGGTAAGTGTTCTTCAATGATTTTTGGTTTAATTTCATGAATTTGTCTTGATTTTTACCATGCAATTTGAGGAATTAAAGTAGAAATTTAAGGAAAATGGGAGGGAGAATTGGAAATTTCTTTTGATGATTTGAGTGGGCAATTGAGGTAGGATTTTGATAAATTTGGTATGGGTAGACTCGTGAGAGAATGAGAATTCTAGTTTTTTTATTTTTATCGAATTTCGAGACGTGGGCCCAGGGCTCAGGTTTGGCCAATTTCGGGAATTGTGCCTAATTTTGATAGTTTTCGATTGGGGTTCATCTCCCTAGAATATTTTGATGTTATTGATCTGATTTGTGATAGACTCGGAGCATTTGGGAGCCAATTTGAGGGGCAAGAGCATCGCGAAGTAGTTTTTGGGTTGTTTGAGGTAAGTAACGATTGTAACTCTAAACCTTAGGGTATGAAACCCAGGTATTTTATATTGTTTTGGTAAATGAGGTGACGCACATGCTAGGTAACAAGCGTGTGGGCCTTCACCGATAGGGATTGTGACTTGGTCCCCCCCATAGCGACTATTAAGCCGCGTATTCGATTTGAAACCTTACGACATCCTGTATTTCAAAAATTTATACTTGTTTATGGGTTGTGAGCCATGTTTGGGGCCTTGTGCCGACCTGTTTAGACCCTCAGAGATACTTTTACACTATTCTCACACTATCCTGATAGAACAATTAAGAACTCAGTCATGTTTTTCTACTTGTTGTTTTCAATGTTATCACACTGTTTTGAGACTCTGAGAGGTATTTTGGGGCTGAGTCCTGTAAGTTGAGATGGGTTACCCGAGTGGTTTGTGAGGATGACTAAGTGAGGCCGAGAGCCGAATATGTGATAGTTATGGATCGGGCTGCACGCCGTAGCAATATACATATTATATATGGATCGAGCTACACACTGTAGCAATATATATATATTATATATAGATCGGAATGCACGCCGCAACAGTGTGTGTGTGTGTGTGTATATATATATATATATATATATATATTGGATCAGGCTGCCCACCGCAACAGTTGTGTGTATTCATAGTGCTTGTTGAGTACGAGTGTCTAGTGTGAGCATGAAATTCTGATAGTGTAGTCATAAGTGACTGGGAGGCTTGTCCGAGAGGCTTTATTTGCGAGTTATACCCTGCCCGAGGGGTTATATTTTATGAAACTATTGTTTTCACTCTTCTTTACACTGAACCTCTGATGATAATGTTGGACAAATGTTTTTATTCGAAATTTTAAATGGAAACTAGAGTTTTATGAAATCTTCGGAATGTAGATTCCTGACTTGATTTATTATTTCCACTATTACTTATTATATGGATTTACATGATTTATAAATGCTCGTCACTACACTCAAGTTTTTAGTTACTTTGATTACTTACTGAGTTGGCGTCCTCACGTTACTCCCTGCACCTCTGTGTGCAGATCCAGGTACCGGACCATCTCACTAGTTGATTTTTGGACGTGCTTGGAGTTTGTTTGAGGATCGAGGTAGCTACTCAGCGTCCCCGGCTCACCTCCTTTCCTTTCCTCAGTTCATAATCTTTGTCTTTTGTACTTTAGAATTTTGTGGTAGCAAGTCACCTTATTGTACATCGTATTTATAGTCCTAGATGCTCATGACAGTTGGTTCCAGGTTTTGGGGTAGTGTATAAATTATTTATCTCATTTTACTATTTTAATCTGCTAGTCTTAGAAATTATGAAATATTATGAGAGTCTGTAATGGTTGGCTAGACTAGTTCCATGATAGGCCCCATCACGGCCGACTTAGGATTTGGGGTCGTGACAAGTTGGTATAAGAGCCTAGGTTACATAGGAATCAACGGTCATGAGCAGGTTTAGTAGAGTCTTGCGGATCAGTACAGAGACGTCTGTACATATCTTCGAGAGGTTACAGAACCCTTAGGAACAATCTCATTTCTCTTGAATTCTGTCATGCCATTTTGTTAATTCTTTAAATTTAAACTTCTGTTGTTTCATTCTCTCACATATGGTGAGGAATCGCGCTACCGATCAAGGTGATCAGCCACCAGCTAGACCAGCGAGAGGTCGAGGCCGTGGTCGAGGTCCTGGTGGAGGTAGGGGTCGGCTCGTGCAACAGCTAGGGTAGAACCAATTGATCACCCTACTATTCAGGATCAGATTCCCGCCGCAGATACTCCAGCAGGACAGGCTCAGGCACCGGCGGTGCCTATTATTATTCCGGGTCTTCAAGAGACCTTGGCCCAGATCTTGACAGTATGTACCACCCTTGCTCAGGAAGTTGCTGCATCTTCTACTGCCACTACTTCTCAGGCCGGGGGAGGCAGTCAGACTCCAGTTGCCCAGACATCTGAGCAGGTACTCAGGACCATCAGACATCAGGGGCGGTTCCAGCCCAGCCAGTTGCTCCAGTTCAGGACTTCGTGGTTCCAGCTATGCCAGATGATGAGAAGCGTAAGCTGGAGAGGTTTATTAGACTTCAGCATCAGACATTCAGTGGTGCTGAGGGCGAGGATGCCCAGGGTTTTCTGGATAAGTGTCAGAGGATGCTTCGTACTGTTGGGATTCTGGAGACCAGTGGGGTCTCGTTTGTTACTTTTCAGTTTTCTGGTTCTGCTTTCACTTGGTGGGAGTTTTTTGAGAGGCGTAAGCCTGTTGGTTCAGCACCCCTCACCTAGAAGCAGTTCTCCACTTTCTTCTTGGAGAAGTATGTACCCCGGTCTCACAGGGAGGAGAAACGCAGGCACTTTGAGCAGCTGCGTCAAGGAGAGCTATCAGTGACGCAGTATGATATACGTTTTCAGAGTTGGCTCGTCATGCCACCGAGTTGGTCCCTACTGATAGGGACAGGATTAGGAGGTTCGTGGATGGCCTCACTTTTTAGCTCTACCTCATGACTCGGGAGAGAGTATCAGGTGCTACCTTCAAGAAGGTTATTGATATTTCTCGATATTGAGTCGGTTCACCGCCAGGAGTGGGAAGAGAGGGAGGCCAAGAGGCCTCGTGGATCGGGTGGTTCTAGTGGTGCTCGTTCCAGGGGGTTGTTTCAGCATGGTAGAGGTCATTCATTCAGGCCTCCTCAGTCAGTACGCCCAGCCTATAGTGGTGCATCTTCGGGGCATGGTCCCTGTTGTTCTCAACTATGTCGTTCTTTATTCGGTGCCCTTCCAGCCTAGAGTGCACCTCGAGCACCATGAGTTCAGGGTTCCTCTATGCATGGTTCTTCTGGTGGCCATTCTGGTGCCAGGGGTTCCTTTAGTCCCCATCTCCAGCTCTAGGGAGTTGTTATGAGTATGGAGAGTTCGGGCATATGAGGAGGCAGTTTTCTCTTCTTGGAGGTCCATCTCAACTGAAGAGCCATCCTTCGACTTCAGCTCCAGTTACTTCACCACCCACCCAGGCAGCTAGGGGTGGTAGTCAGTCAGCTAGAGGCCGCCCTAGAGGGGGAGGTCTAGCAGGTGAAGGTCAGGCCCGTATGTATGTTCCCAGCCAGGCCAGATGTTATGGCCTCCGATGCAGTGATCACATGTATTGTCTCATTCCGTCGTCGAGATGCTTTGGCTTTATTTGACCCTGGTTCTACGTATTCTTATGTCTCATCATATTTTTCCCGTTTCCTGGATATGCTCTGTGAATCTTTAGTTACGTTTGTTCATGTTCTAACTCTGGTGGGCGATACTATTATTGTGGACCGTGTGTATCGGTCGTGTGTGGTATCTATTGGGGGTCTAGAGACCCGAGTGGACCTACTGTTACTTAGCATGGTCGATTTTGATGTCATATTGGGCATGGATTGGTTATCTCCTTGTCATGCTTTTCTTGATTGTCACGCTAAGACCGTGACCTTAGCTATGCCAGGATGTCTGAGGGTTGAGTGTAGAGGTTCTTCTGAGTATGTGCCTAGTAGGGTGATTTCCTACCTGAAGGCCCAGCGCATGGTTGAGAAGGGGTGTTTATCGTATCTGGCTTTTGTGAGGGATTTCAGTGGTGAGACTTCAGATATTGATTCAGTTCCTGTGGTCTGCAACTTTCCGGACGTGTTTCCTGCAGACCTGCCAGGCATGCCGCCTGACAGGGACATTGGTTTTGGTATTGACCTGGTGCCAAGCACTCAGCCCATTTCTATTCCACCTTATCGTATGGCACCAGCGGAGCTGAAGGAATTAAAGCAGCAGCCTCAGGAACTCCTAGATAAGGGGTTCATTCGGCCTAGTGTGTCACCTTGGGGTGCACCGGTGTTGTTTGTGAAGAAGAAGGATGGTTCTATGAGCATGTGTATTGATTATTGGTAGCTAAACAGGGTTACGATGAAGAACCGGTATCCCTTGCCTCGTATAGATGACTTGTTTGATCAGATGCAGGGTTCCAGGTTATTTTCCAAGATTGACTTGCTTTCCGACTATCATCAGTTGAAGATTCGGGGGCCAGACATTCCGAAGACTGCTTTCAGGACTAGATATGGTCATTATGAGTTTCTGGTTATGTCATTCGGGCTGACCAATGCCCCAGCAGCCTTTATGCTCTTGATGCACAGTGTATTCCAGCCTTATCTAGATTCTTTCGTCATCGTGTTCATTGACGACATCTTGGTGTATTCCCAATCTCGGGAGGATCATGAGCGGTATTTGAGAGTTGTGCTTCAGACCTTGAGGGAGAAGAGATTGTATGCAAAAATTTTGAAGTGTTAGTTCTGGCTTGATTCAGTAGCATTCTTGGGGCACGTGGTGTCCAGTGAGGGTATTCAGGTTGATCCGAAAAAGATAGAGGCGATGCAGAGCTGGCCTAGACCGTCATTAGCTACCGAGATTCGCAGTTTCTTTGGTTTGTCAGGGTACTATTGTCGTTTCGTAGAGGGATTTTCATCTATTGCAGCACCTATTGTCACGACCCAAAATCCCTAAGGTCGAGATGGCTCCGGACACAAGGTCAGGCAAGCCAAAACATTAACTAATCGAAATAACTTTTCGTTTAAAATATGAAAACACTTCCTTTCACTTCATTACATAATAACCAAATAAAAGTTTGTTAATTAAAAACAATGGTTTAAAAGATTACACTTAAGCAATTATATCCCAATACATATCCCAGAACCCGATGTCACAAGTATATGAGAAACTTCTAAGAATTTATACAATTATATATCGCTTGCCCGAGGAACAAATTGGACAAAGGCTCAACATAAGGTATAAATACATAGGAGGGAAACTCTGTCAGCTGCGGAACGCCTCCGGATTAATGCAGCTCGTATAAGTCTCCAAGTCAATCATTGTGCTATGAAGGTACCTGTGTAACAAAATGCAAAACAAGTGTAGCATGAGTACATAAACAGATATGTACCCAGTGAGTATGCCGTCTAATCTCGAAGTAGTGACGAGAGGTCGACTTGACACTCACAAAGGTCCAAAAATATAAATAGGACAGAATATAATGCAAGCGGTAGGCATGTGAAGGCAGTTAAGCAACAAAATATATATATGAGGCACATAATTCCGAGTAATTTCAAAAAAAATGAGTGAATAAGTAGTTTCTCCTTCATTTTCCCCAAATACCTATCAAGTCCTTATCCACAAAGTTATTTAACAATCTATATCCTTAAATCAATTTAACAATTTAAGTCACAAGGGGTATGTCATATGTGTGTGTATATATATATATATATACCGAGGGTCGGTCGGCCCGAACCAACAATAAAAATAAACTGTGCACTGTCGAGAATCGAACGGCCCGTCCCATAAGTGCATTCTTACAAATTAATAATAAAGCTTCCCCCGCTCGCGAATCATACCTGTGACTCGGGTGCTGACACGTTTATACATAAT
>ML403667.1:0-39949 GCA_005239525.1 Nicotiana knightiana | reverse complement strand
TTGTGTTTTAGGAGTCTATTTATAGGTTTAGGGCGAACCCTAACCGTGTAGGAGACTTCTATTTCACTTGGGAAACACTTAAACTCGTCAAACTCGAACTTGGGCGAAGCTGGAGACCCCTGGCGTTTTGGCTCTAACGCCCCCCTAACGCCAGGGGGGCCTGGCTTTAGGGGGCAAACGCCCGGCTATCGCCCGGGCGTCTCCTTTTGCGTATTTTCGACGTATTTGCATCCCTTTAGCTCCGTTTCCATTTCCAATTCACCTACACATAAAATAAACTCCATTAAGCACATAACAAGTGTAATTTTATCATTAATGCGCATAAAATGTAAGGTATATCACAGGTTAAACTATACAATTTAGTCTTGCATCAAAACCCCACACTTAAACCTTTGCTCGTCCTCGAGCAACCAAACTACACTCATGTGCATGATTCTTCTAGTGTCCATTCTAGTGCCAGGGGATTCTATCAGTCCTCATCCCCAGCTCCAGGGAGTTGCTTCGAGTGCGGTGAGTTTGGGCACATGTGGAGGCAGTGTCCACGACTTCCTGGTGATTCTTCTCAGTAGAGGGTCCAGCCCTCGACTTCATCCCCAGTTACTTCACCACCCACCTAGGAAGCCATGGGTGGTAGTCAGTCAGCTAGAGGCCGCTCTATAGGGGGAGGTCGAGCAGGTGGAGGTCAGGCTCGTATGTACGCATTTCTAGCTAGGCCAGATGCTATGCCCTCCAATGGAGTGATCGCAGGTATTGTTTCAGTCTGTTGCCGAGATGCTTTAGCTTTATTTGACCCTGGTTCTACATATTCCTATGTTTCTTAATATTTTTCCCATTTTATGGATATGACTCGTGAGTATTTAGTTACCTCTGTTCATGTGTCGAATCCGGTGGGTGATACTGTTGTTGTGGACCGTGTGTACCGATCGTGTGTGATATCTATTGTGGGTCTGGAGACCCGAGTGGACCTACTGTTACTCAGCATGGTCGATATTGGGCATGGATTGGTTATCTTCGTGTCATGTTTATTTTTTTTGTCACGCTAAGACCGTGACCTTAGCTATACCAGGATGTCCGAGGGTTGAGTGGAGAGGTTCTTCTGAGTATATGCCTAGCAGGGTGATTTCCTACCTGAAGGCTCAGCGTATGGTTGAGAAGGGGTGTTTATCTTATCTGGATTTTGTGAGGGATGTCAGTGGTGAGACTCCCTCTATGGATTCGGTTATTGTGGTCCGTGACTTTCCGGACGTGTTTCCTGCAGACCTGCCGGGCATGCCACCTGACAGGGACATTGATTTTGGTATTGACCTGGTGCCAGGCACCCAGCTTATTTCTATTCCACCTTATTGTATGGCACCAGCGGACCTAAAGGAATTAAAGGAGCAGCTTCAGGAACTCCTAGATAAGGGGTTCATTCGGCCTAGTGTGTCACCTTGGGGTGCACCGGTGTTGTTCGTGAAGAAGAAGGATGGGTCTATGCGTATGTGTATTGACTATCGGCAGCTGAACAGGGTTACGGTGAAGAACCAGTATCCCTTGCCTCGTATAGATGACTTGTTTGATCAGTTGCAGGGTGCCGGGGTATTTTCCAAGATTGACTTGCGTTTCGGTTATCATCAGTTGAAGATTCAGGGGCCAGACATTCCGAAGACTGCTTTCAGGACTAGGTATGGTCATTATGAGTTTCTGGTTAGGTGATTTGAGCTGACTAATGGCCCAACAGCCTTTTTTCACTTGATGCACAGTGTATTCTGACCTTATCTAGATTCTTTCATCATCGTGTTTATTGACGATATCTTGGTGTATTCCCGATCACGGGAGGATCATGAGCAGCATTTGAGAGTTGTGCTTCAGACCTTGAGGGAGAAGAGATTGTATGCAAAATTTTCAAAGTGTGAGTTCTGGCTTGATTCGGTAGAATTCTTGGGGAACGTGGTGTCTAGTGAGGGTATTCTGGTTGATCTGAAGAAGTCAGAGGCGGTGCAGAGCTGGCCTACACCGTCATCAGCTACCGAGATTCGCGGTTTCCTTGGTTTGGCAGGATACTACCGTTGTTTCGTAGAGGGATTTTCATCTATTGCAGCACCTATGACCAGACTGACCCAGAAGGGTGCTCAGTTCAGGTGGCCTGAGGAGTGTGAGGAGAGCTTTCAGAAGCTCAAGTCAGCTTTGACTACAGCTCCGTTATTGATTTTGCATACGGGTTCAGGTTCTTATACAGTTTACTGTGATGTTGGCCTTGGAGCGATTTTTATGCAGGACGGTAAGGCGATTGCCTACGCGTCCAGACATTTGAAGGTGCCCGAGAAGAATTATCCAGTGCACGATCTTGAGCTAGCAGTTATTGTCCACTCCTTGAAGATTTGGTGTCATTATTTTTATGGAGTGCATTGTGAGATTTTCACTGATCACCGTTGTTTCCAGCATCTGCTTAAGCATAAAGATCTGAATTTGCGTTAGAGGAGGTGGTTGAAGCTTCTCAAGGACTATGACCTTACTATTTTATATCATCCGGGGAAGGCCAATGTAGTGGACGATGCCCTGATTTGCATAGCGGAGAGTTTGGAGAGTCTAGCCTACCTTCCAGTAGCAGAGCAGCCATTAGGACTTGATGTTCGGGCTTTAGCGGGTCAATTGGAGAGATTGGATCTATCAGCTCCTCTACGGGTATTGGCATGTGTAGCCTCCAGGTCTTCTCTTTATGATCAGATTAGAGAACACCAGTATGATGATCCACACTTTCTTGTTCTTCAGGACAGGGTCCGTCGCGGAGATGCCAGGGATGTGGTTATTGGTGATTATGGGTTCATGAGGATGCAGGGCCGTATTTACATGCCCAATCTGTATGGACTTCAAGATTTAATTCTAGCTGAGGCCCATAGTTCGCAGTATTCCATCCATCTGGGTGCCGCAAAGATGTATCAGGATTTGAGGAAGCATTATTGGTGGAGGCGGATGAAGAGGGATATTTTTGAGTTCGTGGCTCGGTGTCTCAACTGTCAGCAGGTCAAGCATGAGCATCGGAGACCACGTTGATTGCTTCAGAGATTAGATATTCCGGAGTGGAAGTGGGAGCGGATCACCATGGACTTCGTAGTTGGGCTCCCACAGACTTCGAGGAGGTTTGATGCTATATGGGTTATTGTGGATCGGCTCACCAAGTCTACGCACTTCATTCCTGTTGGTACTACTTATTTTTCGGAGCGGTTAGCTGAGATTTATATCAGGGAGATTGTCCGATTGCATAGGGTTCCAATTTCTATCATTTCAGACATAGGTACTCCGTTCACATCTCAGTTTTGGAGAGCCGTACAGAGTGAGTTGGGTAATCAGGTCGAGTTAAGCACATCGTTTCATCCTCAGACCGATGGGAAGTCAGAGCGTACTATTCAAATTTTGGAGGATATGTTGCGTGCATGTGTCATTGATTTTGGGGGTTCATGGGACCAGTTTCTGCCACTCGTGGAGTTTGCATATAATAATAGTTATCAGTAGAGTATCTAGATGGATCCATATGAGGCTTTATATGGTAGGAGGTGCAGACTTCGGTTGGTTGGTTTGAGTCGGGCGAGGCTAGGCTATTGAGCACAGACCTGGTTCAAGATGCGTTGGGTAAGGCGAAGTTGATTTAGGAGCGGCTTCGCACAGCACAGTCTACGAAGAAGAGTTATGCGGACCGGAAGGTCCGAGATGTGTCTTTCATGGTTGGGGAGAAGGTATTGCTGAAGGTGTCACCCATGAAGGGTGTTATGAGGTTCGGGAAGAGGGGAAAGCGGAGTCCCGGGTTCATTGGGCCATTTGAGGTGCTTCAGAGGATTGGGGAGGTGGCTTATAGACTTGCCTTGCCTTCTAGCTTATCGAGTATCCATCCAGTGTTCCATGTTTCGATGCTCCGGAAGTATGTTAGTGACCCATCTCATGTTTTGGACTTCAGCACGGTTTAGCTCGAGAGTAATATGTCATATGAGGTAGAGCCAGTGGCTATTTTGGGTCGTCAGGTCAGAAAGCTGAGGTCTAAGGATATAGCTTCAGTAAAGGTTCAGTGGAGGGGACAGCCTATGGAGGATACCACCTGGGAGACCGAGCGGGAGATGCGGAGAATATATCCTCACTTATTCGAGACTCCAGATATGTTTCTAGACACGTTCGAGGATGAACGTTTGTTTAAGAGGGGGAGGATGTAATGACCCGGCCGGTCGTTCCGTGAGATTAGCCCCGTTTCTCCCGTTTCTGCTTTATCGTATGTTTCTTAGCCTATTTACGTTGTGTTGGGTCGGTTGGTTCGGGTTCGGAGTGGTCGTGGTGAGAATTGAAACACTTAGTCTCTTAAATTAGCTTAATAGTTGAAAAACTCAACTGGGAGTTGACTTATTGATGAATGTCCTCGGAATGCATATTTTATGGCTCCTATAGCTTCGTTAGGTGATTTGTAACTTAGGAGTGTGTTCGGAATGAAGTTTTGATGTCCGGTGTAGAATTAGTCTCTAATTGGCGAAAGTTAGTTTTTGGAGATTTTCGGTCGGTAGTGGAAAATAGGCTATCGGGGTCAGAATGGAATTCTGGAAGTTTGAGCAGGTTCTTAATGTCATTTTGGATATGTGTGCAAAATTTCAGTTCAATCGGATATGTTTTGGTTGGTTTCGGCATCATTGGCAAAATTTAGGAATTAAAAAGTTCCTAGGCTTGAATTTGATGTAATTTTAGTGTTTTCGTGTTGTTTTTGGTGTTTCGAAGGCTCAACTATGTTTGAATGATATTATGGGGTGTGTTGGTAGGATTGGTTGAGGTCCCGAGGACCTCGGGTGTATTTCAGATGCTCAAACGGGCGCTTTTTGGTCTTAAGGAGTCTGCTGTTTTTTAGTGTTTTAGCAGCAGTGATTTCTTCACTGCGATCGCGTGGATTCATCCGTGATCGCGTAGAGTAAAAGAGTGGGGCAGGCATTTTTTTCTATGCGATCGCGTGGTTAGGATTGCGATCGCATAGGTTGAGCAGGTGAAGCAGTGCGATCGGGTGGGCTTTGGTGCGATCGCGTAGAGGTTCTGAGGTGCGTGTGTGGGATGGAGATTTGTTCTATGCGATCGCGTGTGTTGGTATGCGATCGCATAAAGTGGGCTGGTTTTTGCATCGCGATCGCGTGGCTAGAGTCGCGATCGCACTGAAGGGATTATAAGTGTTGGGCAGAATGTTTTAAAGCCCATTGTTGCGAAACTTTGTCCATTTTCCTCCATTGATAAGCGGGTTTAGAGATATTTGAGAGGGTTTGAAGAAGAAATCAAAGGGGCTCACTTGGAGGTAAGGTTTTCAACTTTATAACTTGTTTCTATGCCATTTTCTAAGTAATTAAACCGGAAAATTGTTGAATTTAAACCCAAAATTTGGGGAAGTTAAGTGCATGGAATTGGAATTTTCTTTTGAGGATTTGAGTGGGCAATTGTGGTCCGATTTTGGTGTTCTTGGTATGTATAGAATCGTGGGAGGCATGAGTGACAGTGAGGTTGCCCGAGGGGCTGATACTGAGTGGTTGTGAGGTGCTGAGTGATGTTCTGCCCGAGGGGCGATTTATGATTCATGTTTTTGCCTGAGGGGCTACTTATGATTTATTTCGTTTTACACTAAATCCTTCGGTTATTTTTATTTCTGAAATTGTCGGAAAACGCATTCTTCAAAGGATTTTTCTGAAGTTGGCTTTTAAGGCATGTTGATTTCATATATCTATGTATATAATGTTGGAAAGAAAGGCTGTGCATATTGTGAACTGATGATATTGATTTTTATTTATTTCTTGCCGCTTAGACTTGATTTATTTTCATTACTACTGAGTTGTCGTACTCACATTACTCCCTGCACCCTTGTGTGCAGATACACGTACTGATATTGAGCGTTATCCATCTATTCCGTGCGGAGCCGGAGTTCGAAATATAAAGGTAGATGTTCAGCGTCCGCAGCATCTTTGTTTTCCCTTCTTATGTTGTATCTAGGTATTCGTTCGGAGGTTTTGTATTATAATAGTATACCTTTTGGCATATTTCTTAGATGCACATGACATATTGACTCCGGGTTTTGGGGATGGTTAGACTGTTTAACTGTTTATTTCCCTAATGGATTCAATAATTCTATACACTTTTACGAAATGTTGAAAATGGTTGGGATTTTGGAAAGAAACTGTCATTATGTGATTATTGGCTAGTTTAGTTCCACGATAGGCGCCATCACGGTCGATTTAGGATCTGGGGTCGTGACAATATCGGTGCAAAGTCACAAAAACACTCAATCTGCCTCCTACAACCCCAAACCCCGCATGATTATTTATATTTTCATCACTAAATTCAAAATCCCCAAATCTGAAACCTTAGACTCAAAGATGAAACTTCAAATTGTGTGGTTTCTCCTATGTTCTTTCAAATTGAAGTATGCATGAGGATTTCCTCTGAACTCATCATCATTGTTCATCGTCCAGAGGTAAAATATAGTGACCTTTGGACATTAGATCTTTGACCGATGGATTCTCACCCTTAACGGTCGGTTTTCCATTCTCTTGTGTTTAGGTAAATTTTCTTCACTATTTTCCCTCTGTGTTCTTCTGATTTCACTCCCTATTTATCTTCATCTACCCTATCGTCATCACACTACCTTTCTGACCTAACCGGAAACCCTAAGGATCAACAGCCACTATAAATTTGAGCCTTCACTGCTCTCACCTAACACGACCTAACAAGAACCTACCAGTCAACCACTCTTAGCATTTACTAGCATAATCATTGAAAACTTAAGTCTTTTGAATTGAGTTCTTAAGTTCAAGTAGCATTCTCCTAAATTCTCTTTCTCTTCTTTCATTTCTGCTCGATTTTGAGTTTTGTACGTGATTATTTGGAGTTTTGATTCCTAAATGGCTAAGGAAAGGGTTCTTGCTTGGTTTTCTGCCCTGTAGAAGGTCAGTGTACACTGACCCTTCCTCCTTCTTCAATTATTTATGTTTTTTGGTGTTTATAATATCCTCTTTGTTGATTATATTTCGTTCACGATATATGTTAGTAGTTTTTGCTTGTTTATTATGTCTTGCTATTCCTCATTGATTAAAGATGATTGTTGTTCGGGTCTTATTTGACTAATCTTTGCTAATGAACCTCATGACATAATTAGATAAAGTTTTCTGTAATGAAAGACATGAAACATGTTGAAACTTTATCATTAACTAAACGGGATCTTAATGATTACGTATATGTTTAGTCAGTTGTAGCTAACTTATTCAAACCACACCTTCAGACTTTGCTTAGTATCCTTTAAAGAGCTTACTTGTTGCACTATGTCATATGGATCCTTAGATTCATAATGTTATGCCATGATATTGATCAAATGAAAGTGATCTTCATCACAGATCATAATGTTCCTTTGACCTGTTTGCTTTGACTAAAACCATGCTTGTCGTACACTCTTAAGAGTTCATATATCCTCATGACCTGAACTTCTGTAATGAATTCATTAGTATAGCCATTATGCAATATGCTTATTGGATATGACCTGTAATCATGAAATCATGTAGAAACCTCCTTGTGTATAGGTTGAATGAATTCTGTTGACTTTCCATTCTTGTGTTTGTCAAGTTGTGCTCATGAACTTCCTATGTGATTTCATTTAGGAAAATTCTTGCCTAAGATATTGTACTCTTCACCTAAAATTTCCTTATATAAGAAGAAGTTAAACCTTGTCTTCCCTAATAACTTAACAGCCTGAGCTATGTAAAAATCTGAAATAGCAAGTTACTGTTGTCACTTATTGGCCTAAAGAAACTCATTGATATCTGCTTATCCTGTTAAAATGAACATTGTTCTATATTTGGTTGATATGATCTGTCTGTAAAGACTTAGTTATGAATTACGATGTTTGATTGATGATCTAATAGGTTGGTATTCATGTTACAATGTTTGGACTATGGCTAAAACTGACTACTTGGCCTACTTTGATGTCTTCACTTAGTTAAACAAGGATGTTAGTATAGGTCTTTGGTGCAGTAAGACCTTAATCAAGTGTATGTTTATTCTTGACTGATTCTGAAGATCACTGCAATAATTGTTGGTATTTTGAAGACTTAGATAAAGGTCCTAAAATGTTAAGTCCACTAAAACTAATTAGTGCCAGCATCTCCTCCTATCATTCACCATGTTCAGATAGATAACTTGATCTTGAATTGGCTTACTGAAACTTGAACTTGAATTGGCTTACCGATAGCTAGCCCCAAATTCTCTTTGCTTTAATCTGTGTGATGGTCTCCTAAAGTGTTTTGATACATGCTAATAAAGGTCATTGATACTATAAGTGCTCGCAGTAATCTGTGTCCTTGTGTTTAAGTTCTAATCTTGAGGTTAATGGTGTAATCATAAGGTGTTCATGAATCTGTACTTTGAATGATGTTCCATGTAGCTTCTAAAGAACCTCATTTGTTTAATGCTGCTATCATCTTAATTACTGAAGTGAATACCTCATTTGTAACAAAATCTTTGGGGAAGAATGAGTGTGACTGATTACGGGTATTTAGGGTGGGACCTAGTTTGTGGTTTGAGATGCCCTTTCGTGACACAAGCACTGCTCGGGGTCCGTGAGATCCTTGTGAACTCTGAAGTGCCAGGGATTCAAAGGGTACCTTGTCCATGAATAAGGTTTTATCCTAAGCTATTGGCCATTGACTCTCATTAATCCTCTTAAGATTAATACAAATAAAAGTTGATCTTCACCCTAATGATGTCTATTTGTTACAGTTTTAACTTGTTGGACCTCATGTTAGCCTCATTGTACTCCTTAATAATTTCTATTTGATACAACTATATTTTTATTGGGCCTCATGTGGCGTCACTAATGTTCTTCTCTATTTATTTTTATGCATGTTTGAATTTGGGCCTGCCGAGTTTCTTTGGAACTCAAGCCCAATTTCAAGTCCAGAAGACCTTCATTTGAACGAAATCTGCCGCTGATGTGCATGAAGTCTGCTAAGCCTAAATTTTCCTTGGCCCATTTTCGAGTCCAGTTTCCTTTTCTTTCTTGCTCTTAGATAAACGAAACTTGTTGTTCATTCTATGTATATATGTGACACTAACACTGTTATCAACCATTTTTGTTACGCTTTGATCATTTTAAGAACCTAGGAAAACACAAATCCCATAGGTAAAAAATGAAAAGAATCAGAGTTTTAGTATGCTCACTAAAATGTTTCCATACTTTAATCACTCACTCTACACAAATGAAAGACCGCGTTCATTTATTACAAAGTATTTCATGAAGTCTTTGGTATTGAACATATTTTAAAAGAAATGGTTTCTCTTTGAAAAAAGAATCAGAACTAAACTGATATTTCAAGGCTGGTCTTCAACAAATAAAAACAAACACGACTGGTAAATTGCAATTAGCAACTTCAATGAGTTTTAAAAGAACATAACTCCGATTTAAAATCAATTTTTCAAGGGTATACCTTTGACATGTTTTACTTCACTAAGTTAAATGAATATCCATCTTATTTCAAAATAAAATATTTAAAACATAGTAGTATGTTACCAGACTTTTAAGGGCTTGAATATTTCGAAAGATTTTCACAAGATGTAAACTTTATAAGAGCCTATAGCTCTTTCAAAGGACATATACACCACTTTCTTTCAAAATAAGTAGACTTTAAACAAGACTTATCACTTACAAACTTTGAGAATTGAACTTAGAAAAATATATACCTCCACCTCTCTGAACCTAGCCTAAGTTTGAAGGATCTACCTCAGGTAGATTTTAGGGGGTGCCTAACACCTTTCTTTTATAGGAACAAGAACCCTTACCCAAATTTCACCGGTTAGTAGAACAATAGGATAATAATTTAATAAAATATAGGTATCTTTATAGACCTTAAAATATTAGGTGGCGGCTCTCTTTTATCAATAACAGAAGAATCATTAGTGGAATACACTACATTACACAACACTAGGAACAACGTTAAGCTAAAGAATAGCTAGCTTACGATACATCGAGCGACAGGCTCAGTCATTAACTAGCAACACAACACTCTTCTATACTTCTTCTTCTCTTCAAGTTACATATTAAAAACAACAACATAAACACAACACACTAATACTACGTTTTACTATATAACCTGGTTCTCTATTGATTTTTAGATGTGATTCTTCTATCTGCTTAGCTAATTCCAAAGCTGTTGTTAAGAAATTTCTGACTTTTTTAAAAATTTTCTTTAATTCCGTTTTTCTTTGTATTTGTCTACCCAAAATCTAATAATTAAAATCTATTCGTTTAGTTAAAGGATGTTGTCTCATAAATTTAAGTTATCCTAATGGGATATATTTTATCTTTCTTCTAATTGTTCTGAGATAATCTTTTTCTTGTTTTATTTCAAAATTAATTATTTCTATTTCTAAAACAACTTAGCTAGGGCTTATGGATCATAAAACACATGTAGGAGAAAAATATATTACCTTTAAACAACAACAAAAACTCCAAGAATAACTCTCTTTTAACTTGAAAGAACTCACAACTCATCAACAACATCATATAACTAATCTCCACCACAACACTTTTGATGAAGAACTTAGATGGTTTGGCCTTGGATTTGTGTATGAACCTTTAAAATATGCTTAGAGAGAATTTAGAGGTACTTGGACGTCTGGTTTGGTCGAAAGTGAGACTTAGAGACTAATATCACCACTTTATATAAGAACAAAAACCTTCACCGACTTGTGGGTCCCAAAGGGAGTTACTTGCATAGTCTCGCGATCTCTCTACTCCGACGTCATATCAACGAACATTTTAAGGAGTAGGAAACCAGACTCATAGGTCTTAAATTAGGTAGGTGGATCACCCTGTAAATCCAAGTACATTGATATAAAAGATAAGTGACATTATACCCGATTTTTTAGTAAAAATTATGAATGTAACTCGCGACAGCTTTTGTTGTCTTCTGTTTAACAACTCGCTTGAATTCAAAACCTAACATATGGATATTATACAATTCAGATACCTCATAATAGTATCTTCTTATTATGTTAATAACCCCTAGTCTTACCCCAAAGGTACGTGATAACATTCCCAACTTGTCGGCTATCGACGAAAATTATTTTCTTTGACTCATTCAACTTCTAACCCTCTTGGTACTTGATGATCGTGATATTAAACCTTTGTAACCTCCAAGGTAAAATTATTAATTTAATTTGTATAATATCAAGGATGATCTCATTTTCGATCTTATCTCAATTGACTTACAACGTACTTAACGTATGAAAATGCAGGATGTAACATTATTCCCTCCTTTGGAAAATTCATCTTCGAATGTTGAAGTGACGCACTTACTTTCCATATATATATATATATATATATATATATATATATATATATATATATATATATATATATATATATATATTATAGGCTCATAATAATGTTTTAGTAAAGTTTGTGCCATCTAGGAAACTGTTATGTAACCTAATTTAGAACTCAAGGCATTACACTCTTTAGGCTTCTACTAATGCTATTACCTGTTGTATTAGCCCTCTATCTAACAATAGTCTTTCTCATTGCAATCATCTTTGTGTCAATAACAAACATAAATCCCGACTCAACTCAGTTGAATCATCTCTACAGCACGATTTGGATTTTAAAGAATGGTAATATAATCCTAAATGCCATGTAGCTCCCTGTTTATATAATGCGGTGCACAACACATCCATAAATAAGATTTATTAGACATGGCTTTCTTGTAACGATCCGGACGGTCATTTCGTATATTTTTCATGCCCTAAAATCACGTGACTGGCATTCGGTACTCTACCTAACTCGAGTGAACAATACCGTAAATTAATACTCATCTATATGCCTAATAGGAGAATGAGAAAGCCTCTTCAAATATAATCATTTTAAGAAATAAAACAAAACATGAATAATGTCTTTAAGTAAACATTTTCATTTAAAAGAAACTTCATAAAGATAAAATAAAGTTTCATCCATGCATGTCATATGAGCAACCGTAGTGTCACGACCCAATTTTCCCTATGTTTTGGTATTGTGATGGCACCTAGTCTTAAGGACTAGGTAAGCCTAACATTTACGAAAAATACAACAACAATAATTTAACATTCTAATAATTTATGAAATGAATTCTTTATACAATAACATATTCCTAAAACCCGGTAGTACAAGTCATAAGCTCTACAGAAATTTTATTATAAATTCTAAATACAGTTGTTCTGGAATAAAGAAAACAGCGTATGAGCAAATGGGGCGATGACTCCGAAACCCGCAAACACTGTAGCAGGTTTTACCTTGAGTCTCCACAACAGAAACCGCGTTGCTAGCTATCGATCGACCGGCTACGCAAAACCTAGAATCTACACAAAATGTGCAGAAGTGTAGTATGAGCACACCACAGCGGTGCTCAGTAAGTATCAAGACTAACCTCAGTGAAGTAGTGACGAGGAACAGTCAAGACACCCACTGGTCTAATGAACTGAACAAGTATAAGTATAGGAACAACGGTAATAACATTACATAAGACTACGCAATAAGGCTAACAATACAGTAAATTCAATAAGGGAGGAAACAACAAGAATCAGTGAAAAACCATAAAATAACACAGAAGGGTGAATGGAACAGAACCTAAATCCGGAATCACATATGCAACAAGGACAAGTAATAACTCAACAATTACAAATGCGTTTACATCAGGTTTTAGTCAACTCCACGAGGTACCAAACCTCGGACAAATCACAACTCACGGGTCCCAATATCTAGACCCTATTATTTGGCATCTTGTTCCCTCACTTCAGCTAATAACTGCACGGACGACTCGCGGGCCAATTAGATTCATTCACACATATGATACAAGTACAACCAGGGTAACTACACTCAACAATAGCAAGGAAAATCCCTTAATCCGATAAGAGGTCTAACTACGTGTATGCTTGTGAAAGTGTCCTAACATAGTTCAAACAGCTAATAAGCATAAGAAATATGAACGGACAACACGTAGGAGGTTTTCTCACAGCTTTCACAAAATAAAGCTCACACGAGTAAGTGTAACACTACACAAGTATCAACAACAAGAATCCCCCCAGGCTAACACAAGTCATCACAATCCCTGACACGACCCACCTTCTCTCGCCACGTGTGCAATAGTAAAGTGAATGTTCACCTTGTCTCACCACGTGTGCAATAGAAAAGTAAATGCCCGCCTTGTCTTGCCACACGCGCATAATCATGTTCCTACCTTGTCTCACCACATGCGTAACCTACATATACAAATCCCACCTTTTCACGTTGCATGTGCAATATCAATGGTAATCACGGCACGGTAGGAACCTCGTGCAAATCCCCATATAAATAACCGCACGATAGAAACCTCGTGCATCACAATAACCACAACCGCACGGCAGAAACCTCATGCATCACCACAACAAGTACAACAGCAACAATGACAATAATACAAGATACGAAAAATAAATCAACTCAAGAACCTCCGATCATAAGAAAAGGTAAAACTAGTTCACAAGGAATAACCATAATAAGAAATACTAATCGTACTAAGAACAACTCAACAAGAAAGGAAATAATATGTGATAAAGATCCCACAATGTACGGTTCAACAGCAAGAAACTAACACGAGTCAAGTAATTCCAAATAAGGGCTATTCCACTAAGGCATAAGATATCTAAGCATCTTTTAAGTTTGGCCAATTACGGGAGAGATACAACGAATTCAAATAAAGGTAGGCAGCTATAAGATCACCATAGCCTCAATTCAGGGAGAACAGTTACAAAATGGATGACTTAAAACTTCAATTAAGAAATAAGCAGTTAGGGGAAAGATGGCATGCCAATAGAAGAAATAGCAGTCTCAATTAAGGCACATATGAATCAAATAACAATAAGAGTGGATCATGGAGCAATCGATTCTAATTGAGCAGGTAAAGATGAAACTAGTAATTAAGGATCCCTAAAAGGCCAATTTTCAGAAATAAGTCCGACTCACCTCGCGTACACGGACTACAATCAACATAGAAGACTCAAATCCTAAGGGGTAGTTTCCCTCACACATGGTTAGGCAAGATACTTACCTCAAAGAAGACAAACAGATACTCTACAATGGACTCATCGAGTGAAATGACCTCCGGATGGCTCAAATCTAACAATTATAACTTCAAAGCACAAATAAAACTCATAAAGAACTACTCTAGATCATAAAGTCTCAATATTTATAAAAATCTAGAAATCGACCAAAACTCGACCACCGGGCCCGCACCTCGGAACCCGATAAATTTTATAAAACCTGAATACCCACTCCGATACGAGTTCACCCATACTAAAATTATCAAATTCCGATATTATTTCGTCCCTCAAATCGTGATCTTTCATCTTGAAAATTTTCTTCAAAATCCAACATTTTCCTTAACTCAAAACACAATTTAAATGATAAAAATGAAGACAAAATCATGGAATATGTTAGATTCTAGGTGAAGAACACCTACCCAATCGATTTTCTTGAAATACCCCAAAAGAAGCTCACAAAACCGAAGTCCAAAACTCAAAATATGAAGAACAATGGCCAACCCTCGACTTAAATGTTCTGCCAGGACTTCCACATCTGCGGACAAGAAATTGCATTTGCGGAGTCGCATTTGCGAGATATAGTCCGCATCTGCGAACTTGGCTAACTAGGCTAGGGACCGTATCTGCGGATCTACAGTCGCACCAACGGCACCACAGAAGCGAGATTCCTCGCAGATACGATCACAGAACAGCAGAAATGGCCTTCGCACCTGTGTGCCAGCATCTGCAGAAGTGGGCTAGATCCCACATATCAAGGATCGCAGAAGCGACCAGGCTCTCGCAGAAGCGGAGCCGCACCTGCGCTCCAAAGTGTTGCAGGTGCGAGACACTAGAACCAGACCTGCTCAAACTAGGAAAAACATCCAAAAACTCGATCGGAACATGCCGGGGCCCCCCGGGACCCCATCCAAACATACCAACAAGTTCTATAACCTAACGCAGACTCGCTCGGGACCTCGAATTACATCAAAAAATGACAAAACTATGAATCGCACATGAATCGAACTTATGAACTTCCAAATTCATCTAACTTCGAAAACTCGAGCCAGACAAAATTAAAACAACCTGGAATAACGTCAAATTTTGCAGACAAGTCCCAAATAACATAACAGAGCTACTCCGACTCTCAAAATCGCATTCCGACCCCGATATCACCAAATTCAACTATGGGTCACACTTCTTCATCCTCCAAACTCCAAACTTTTTTCAACTTCCGCCAAAATGCCTCAAATTACCCTACGGACCTCCAAATCCAATCTCGGACGCACGCCTAAGTTCAAAATCACCATACGAGCTGTATAAGACCTTATGCCGCTGAATAGAACTTAAATTCTCAAAATGACCGGTCGGGTCGTTACACGTAGGATTACAACCCCTAAATGAATACTACTATTGTCTTTAGAATCTCTATGAAACGGAATGAAATAGTCAACCAAGGCATAACTCGGTGGCCTAAAAGAAAAATAATATGATAAAGTCCTCCGCGAGTACACGTGTGGAGTCTCACCCAAAAGTGTCAACAGAAAATGTAGAGCTATCATATCGTGACCCAAGCTATTCAAGTCCAATCCCGTAAAACAGAAATAGAAATATGGCCAAAAGGCTTAAGCTCCACATGCCTAGTATGAATCATAAACCGCTTCCCAAAAATAAATAGGACAAGACTTAAGAAGATATATAATATGCAATAACAATTGATATAAGAAAGAAGCATTTATATCAATTAACAATTTAGAAGATAAAATAAAGTAATAAGGTATAACATATTTCAAAGCCTTCCTTTAGCATTAATCTTTATCGAAATCATGTTAGATTTTTTATTTTCCGGGAGCACTATACCATCACCGACATAGAAGAAAGTCAATTATGTTATATATCTACAGGCAAGTTCATATACCCTACTTGTTCAGTTCTCGCATCGTTGTGCCGCACGAATCGACTCAGACTGCTAATAAAGTGAGCACAATAGTACCCCACTCATGGGAAGTACTCTGTCGTAGTTTCCAACCGTAAGGTAGTATCTATGACTACACCGACACGTGTAGTTTCTTGACCTAATGTGGAAAATTATCCTAGGTTAATGTGAACTTTAGTAACTCCCAAACTTTTACATTTACCAATGATGATGTTCATAGCAAAATTAACCATTTGAGAATAGTTAAATCGAAGATATTTCACAACTCATGTATTTTCATTTAAAAAAATACTACAAGTATCTTTCATTTAATTTTAAAACTAAAATAAAATATTTCAAGAAAACATTATTCATAGAAATTAACTCTTTTATGATGAAGAAGTGGTACAATCCTAACTCGCTCGTCCCCACAAGCTAGGAAATACATTTAGAATTTCTATTTAATCGTGCTTCATGAGTTTGGAGAAAAGCTCCGGAGGTAGTAAGTTTTAATGTTCCTCAAATTGCTTTCAACCTTACCCCAAATGATCCAATAATGTCAACGAGTCAGAATCTAAATATATGAAATCACATAATTCAATAATGTGTCACATTAATACCAACTAAGTGTCTAACACTTAAGTCTAATTTCATAAGTTTAGAAAAAATCTCCATTTCATTATTTGAAGGTAAACCCTTGAATATTAACTCTAAATCCTTCATTTAACACACCATGTTATCTACTAGTTCCATTAGAATCTCAAAATGATATCGTTCAGGTAAGACCACAACACTATTCATCATCCATACCAACCAACTCTTCCATTTCAAGACTAGTTTCTAAGATTTCATGAATAGATGTTTAAATACAAATCTATCTTCATAATATACTCTACTACGTCCATGGAGTATAATACGTAAGTTTGAAGTGAAGAGACGACCTCTTTGTCAAATCCTAGAATTTCAAGATTTGAGTTCTTGAAGTGTCCTTGAGATTATCTTCAAAAATCTATGAATTTTGTCATGTTGGAGGGTTAAGAGATGTAATAAATGAACTAAATCTACCAAAGAAAGACATTAAATTCTTACCTTGAAGATGTATTAATGGTAGATAGCTCTCCCTCATCTCTAAACCTTCAAGAATTGGACCAAAATTATATAATTTTCTCTCTCCTAAATTATTTATAAGAGCTTCAGTTGTGGGTTTTAAATTGCGGAAGCTAAGTTGCATGTCTTCGCTGCACTTCACTGCCTCACGATGGGCTCCAACTTATTTGGACGTGATGGAGATGCGGCGCATCAAGTGTAGCATCCATCACTGAAGCAACATTTTGATCTTCAACTTTGTTCATTTCATTTCCCAACTAACATGTTTGCTTTTGTCTTCCATAATTATTCTATTGTTCCCTTGTCCCCTTCGTCCAAGTTTAGTTACTGCCAACTTCTTGCCAAACTTCTCTTTCCATCTTATTCCAAACATGATTGCCCCACATTTATTCTTGAAGATTAATATTTTTCAAACACTTGTCTCATTATACAAAAAATTATATCCAAGGGTTAATGATAACCTTCTACATTTCCCTTAATCCAACATTAAACCTTTGATAGAATAATTATCCCCAAGTGTTCCAATGACATATTCTATTAATATCACATATTTCATGTTGAATTAAATTGCATTCTTAAGCTCGAAATTAGTAGGACTTAATTAAAGAGAATTTATGTGGCTTTACAATATTGTAGCCCCGTTCTCTTATTTATTTCTCTTTTATGTTCATTTGTAGATATGTGACTTGTCGGGTTAGTTAGTTTGGTTTCGGGGATGTTTCTGGAGTGAATTGGGACAGTTAGTCCTAAGGTTTGAAGCTTAAGTTGGAAGAGTTGACTAGAGTTTGATTTTTGTGTAAATGACTCCTAAGTGGAATTTTGATGGTTTTGGTAGCTTCATATGGTAATTTTGGACTTAAGCATATGTTCGTATGTGAATTTGGAGGTCTATAGATTGTTTTGGATTGAATGGGCGAAAGTTGAAGGTTTGGAAGATTGATAAGTTTGATTGAGAGTTGAATTTATTGATATCCGGTTCAGATTTTAGTTCCGAGAGCTGGAATAGGTCTATTGTGTCAATTGCGACTTGCATGAAAAATTTGAATTCATTTGGAGTTGATTTGATATAGTTCGATGAGATTTAAAAGTTAGAAGTTCATTAGTTTCCTTAGGCTTGAATTTGGGTGCGATTCGTGACTTTAGTGTTTTTTGATGTTATTTAAGTATTCAATGTATTGTGTTTTAGGACTTGTTGGTGTGTTTGGATGGGGTATCGGGGGCTTCGGGTGTGTTTTGGATGGGTTACGGACCATTTTCTTCATGCTTGGACTGCTGGTTCATTTCTTCTGGTTTCTTCTTCGCGATCGCGAAGAGGGAGTCGCGATTGCATAGTGTATTATTGGAAGGCAGGCAGATTATTTTTCGCGTTCGTGAAGGGGTTATCATGTTCTCGATGGTTTGGTATGCAGTGGCCTTCACGATCGCGTTATGGATTCCGCGTTCGCGTAGAAGGGAGGCTGACTTGGGGGAATCAGACCTTAAGCCTTCATGTTCGCAGGATTGGCTTCGTGTTCGCGTAGGCATGGGATGTTTGGTCACTCGCGTCCACGAATGGGTCATCATATTCGCGTATAAGATTTTGGCTGCTGGAGAATTTGGCTCTTCGGGATCATGAAAGGTAATGCCTGGGCAGAATGTTTTAAAACTCTATTTCGAGGTTTGGTCCTTATATCATATTTTAAGTTAGAGAGCTCGATTTTGAGCGATTTTGGAGGGAATTTCATGGATTGGGATAAGTGTTTTTGACTCGGATTTGTTATTTTCATGATTCTATCTTTGTTTTAGCATTTAATTGGTGAATTAATGTAAAGAAATGGGGGGTTTTAGTAAAAACTTTTCTGAAGTGAAAAATGAGGATTTGAAGGTCGATTTGAAGTTGAAATTGGATGAAATTGATATAGTTGGACTCTTAATCGAATCTGTGTTCAAAATTTGTGAATTTTGTCAAGTTCCGAGGTGCGAGTTCGGGGTTGACTTTTTGGGTTGACTTAAAGATCTTTGCTTTATCTTTTGGAATCATTTTTATGGCTTTTATTGATTATACTAAGTTAATTTGGCTAGATTCGGGTCGTTCGAAGATTTATACATGCAGGAAGGACTTGGGAGGAGTGATTTGGCTTGCTTGAGATATGTATCTTACCTAAAATTGGTTGAGAAATAAGTTGCCTGAGTTATTTGAGATAGCTGAATGCTATGGGTGTGCATATATGTGGGATTTGAGCCCATGTGCAAGCAACAAGGTATTTATCCATGTCCAGGGTAGTGCTTAGGATATGATATACCTTGTGTTGACTGTTAAGCTTTAAGCTTTGACATTTCTCATATTTGTAACCTTGTTGTGAACTATTGAATCCATGTTTGAGATTACATCGAGGCTAATTCCCTGAATGAACTTGATAATTGCTATTTATGTAACGAAGTTGCTGATTTGAGCTATGATAGCACACTCTACACATACCTACATTATAGCATATCACTATACCAGTCCAGGAGAATGAAATCTGATATTTATTCATCATATACATGTATTCTTGTATATTTATTTCTGTGTGATATGATTTGGACTAGATGTATGTGACTGTGCCAGGTGAATTGTGTTGTTATGCATGTGACCACACCGGACGAATTGTGTTGTTATGACTGTGACTACACCGAGTGGATTGTGTTTTTATGTTTGTGACCAGCCCAGATGGATTGTGTTGTTATGCATGTGACCATGTCAGTGGATTTTGATATTGAGCATGTGACAACGCCGGGCTGATAGCACGTTGAATTGGTCGTGCTGCGTGTGGATATGGATCCATCCCCCTAGGGTCACCCTCTCATATTCCTTCTTGATGGTGTACACGCAGATTTGAGGAAAACTAATCAGTGGTTTAATACGGATATGGAAATATTGAGGAAATTCTGGCCAGTGTCTGTTTTGGATTTTGCATTTCATCTTTACTTGCAATTTCCGTGGTTAATTACCTGATTTATTTGCATGTCATCTTTATATGTTGTATCACTGACTGAGAAGAGAACTTGAGTAATTTTTCACACACATATGGTTCATTTATGTGTTTTACGACTTGATCACATTAATATTCTTTACTTGTTGAGTTTATGAAACTATGCAGGTTATAGCAAGTATTATTTACAATTCTTGCTTTTTCTACATCGCCGAGGTTAGTTATGATATTGGTTGAGTACATTGGGTTGGTTGTACTGATGCTACACCCTGCACTTAATTATGCAGATCTAGGTGTCGGACCCAGTCATCAGTAGATGAGGCTTATAGCATAACTGAGAGACGAGGTAGAACTACATTCTCGATCGCGTCTTGGCATCTCTTTTCTTATGTACTATTGTCTTTACTTTAGAAAGTGTTGCATTTGATCATTTCAAACTTGTATTTCCATATTAGAGCTCATGACTCTGTATTTACCAGTTCTGGGGTATTTACCTTGTATTGGCAATATTATGTTGTGTTAAAGCTTTTAGACTTGTATCATTCAGTTGTTTTTAGTATTTATAGTTTGTTTTTGCATGTTTGGCTTGCATAGCAAGTGCATTAGGCACCATCACGACTGGTTGGGTTTTTGGGCCGTGAACAAGTTGGTATTAGATCCCTAGGTTCATACGTATTATGTCACGACCCCAAATCCCCTTTGTAGGATGTCGTGATGGCAGCTAGTCTCTAAGACTAGGTAAACCTAATAATATGCAGAAACATTAAATAAAAACTTAAAACTTCAACAATTTCATCAATAGACTATAAGCTCAATACGTACAATTTCCCAAAACCAGCTGAGATTTGAGTCACAAACTCTAAATAAAATGATGAACAATACTATACATCACTGTCTATCAAAAATATAAAGAAATAAGGAAAACATAGTAGAAGGAGACTCCGAGGCTTGCGGATGCAGGCAGGTGTAACTTGAAGTCTTCAAAGCAGCAACACAGCACACTAACACTGAGGTTGATAGGATGTATCTGGATGTACACAAAACATGTGCAGAAAGCGTAGTATGAGTACACCACAACGGTACCCAGTAAGTGTCAAGCCTAACTTCGGTAGAGTAGTGACGAGGCCAGGTCAATGCCCTACTGGAGATAATAAGAAACAAGACAGAAGATATAATGATATAATGAAAATGACAGGGAAGTGACCAATAAAGAATAACAGGAAATAACTATAGAGAATCAAGGAAAGATACAAGACGAAAGGCAAACAAGAATTTTACATGTTAAGGAAACAAGAACCAAACAATACAGCAAATAAAGAATATCAACAGGGGCACTCCCGAGGTACCGCTTGTAGTCCCAAATCGTAAAAACAAATCACAGTGTTTCCTTATATCAATGCGGGAGCCTTTATATTTGGTTTTAAAAATCATTTTCCCGAAATAGCATCCTACGATTTCGCCCACCTTATCACACCGCAAGGCTTCTAGTAGTTCCCCTACTAGCCACGCATATCTATCCCACCTTATCTCATCGCATGTGTTTCAATACCCAGACCTTATACCACCGCATACATAACAATAATCCCAACGGCATGGCAGAAACCTCATGCAACAATAACAATTGCACTCCAGAAACCTCATGCAACAATAACAACAGCACGACAAAAACCTCGTGTAAACAACCAAACAATCACCTCGACAATAACACGAAAGCCAAAACACAACAACTAAATAAATGATATTTCACAACTTGCACCTTGCCTCAAAAAAACCACAGCTTTGCAATTCAACACCAAACTCAATAGCAAGATATTTCAAGCATATCAATTTCAGGTAAAGAATTTTCACAGTTAAGCAATGAATGGAAATCAAGAAAAGCAAGTAATTCAACTAAACATACAAGTTTCAAATAGTATATAAGACAAGTAGATGCGTGAAATTAGGCTAAACATGATAACTACAACATGCTAAAGTAAATCAATTAAGACATGAAAAGAAAACTATGTAGCTAAAACCGAAATTTCAACATTCAACCCGTGTACGCACTCGTCACCTCGCGTACACGGCCTTCACATATCACAAATTATCACCAAAATACCAAATCCTAAGGGGAATTTTCCCCACACAAGGTTAGACAAATCACTTACCTCAAACCACACTCAATCAATCAATTAGAAGGTCTTTCCCTCAATTTTCCAACTCCGAACGGCTCAAATCTAGCCGAAATAATTTCATACTATAAATATAACTATAGGAACTAATTTAAATAATGAAACAATGATTTTGGCAAAGAATTGGAAAATCACCCCAAAAAGTCAACTCGGGCCCGCATCTTGGAACCCGACCAAAGCTACAAAAGTCGAACATCCATTCAATTTTGAGTCCAACCATACAAAAATTACACAAATCCGATGCCAAAATTTTGTTCAAATCCCCAAAATTTGGTCTAAGAGGATTCCTCCAATTTTCCAACCCAAATCCCTAATTAAATGATAAAATCAATGATAGATTAAGGTAATTTAATCAAAAATGAGTTAAGAACTCTAACCCGGACAATCGCTCTGAAAATCCCTCAAAATCCCGCCTTAATCTGAGCTCTTAAAGTCCAAATGTAAAATAAGAGAATGAACCCTCATTTTGGAATTTAAGTATGCTACCCAGTTAATTCCTTCTTCGCGAACGCGGAAAATTCCTCGCGTTCGCGAAGCACAAAGATGCTACTGCCTAGATTTCCCCTTACGCGAACACAAGGATCCACTCGCGAACGTGGTGACCAAGAGCTCTCAAGCTTTGCGATCGTGAAGACCTTCTCAAGAACGCGTAGACCACGTGTGAGTCTCACCCCAAGCTGCCTTCCTCAACACGAACGTGTAACCCAGTCCACAATCACAGAGCACCAAGTCCTGCCCCTTCGTGAATGCATGGCCATCTTCGCGAACGCGAAGGGTAAACTTCCAGAAAATCTTTGATGACTCTACGCGAATGTAGGAGCATCATCACAAACGCCTAGAAGGACACAAGAACTGAGAAAAACCAGCAACTTCAGAAATTCTTCAAAGTTTTGAAATGCGCCGAACATGGTCTGAATCACAGTGTCCGTGACTCAGATATTCTTAAAACGACTTTTAGGACCCGCTATGGTCACAATGAGTTTCTTGTGATGGATTTTGGGCTGACCGATTCCCCAGCAGCCTTTATGCACCTGATGAAAAGTATATTCCAGTCGTATCTTGATTCTTTCATCATAGTATTCATTAATGATATATTGGTGTACTCACATAGCAGGGAGGATCATGAGCAGCATCTGAGGATTGTACTCCAGACCTTGAGGGAGAAGAATCTATATACTAAATTATCCAAGTGTGAGTTATGGCATGATTCAGTGGCATTCTTGGGGCACATGGTGTCGAGTGAGGGGATCAAGGTGGATCCAAAGAAGATTGAGGCAGTTCAGAGTTGGCTTAGACCATCTTTAGCTACAGAGATGTAACGACCCGGTCGGTCGTTCCGAGAGTTTAGCCCTGTTTCCCCTATTTCTCCTTCATTTTGTGTGGTTCAGCTCTTATGTGTTTTTTTGGGTTGGTTTGCTCGGGTTCGGAGTGGCTGTGGTGAGAAATGAGACACTTAGTCTCTTAAGTTGGCCTTATGGTTAGAAAAGTCAACTGAAAGTTGACTATTTGGTAAACAACCTCGGAATGCGGGTTTTATGGCTCGGATAGTTTCGTTAGGCGATTTGGGACTTAGGAGTGAGTTCGGAATGCTTTTCGGAGGTCCGAAGTAGGATTAGGCTTGAATTGGCGAAATTGAGTTTTTGGCGATTTTTGGTTGGTAGTGAAAATTAGCTATCGGGGTCGGAATGGAATTCCAAAAGTTGGAATAGGTTCGTAGTGTCATTTTGTATGTGTGTGCAAAATTTCAGGTCAATCGAACATGTTTTGGATGGTTTCGACATCTTTGGCGAAATTTAGAAATCTCAAAGTTCATAGGCTTGAATCCGATGTGATTTTGGTGTTTTGGCATTGTTTTGGGTGTTTTGAAGGCTCGACTAAGTTTTAATAAGGTTATGGGACGTGTTGGTATATTTGGTTGAGGTCCCGAGGGCCTCGGGTGTGTTTCGGGAGGTTAATGGATCAAGTTTTGATGTTGGAATATGCAGATTTTGCTAGTGTTCAGTTCTGGTTTTCTTCTATGCGATCGAAAGGGTAAGGATGCGATCGCATAGGCTTTTCTGAGGCAGCATGTTATTTGTTCTATGCGACCGCATTTGGAGAGGCTACAATCGTGTGGGCCATGGGAGCGTGTGTTATGCGATCGCGTGTGAGGACTGTGCGATCGCATAGGGAGTGAGGCGCGTGTGGGGGTTGTGTGTTAGTTCTGTGTGAACGTGTGGGGTAAGGTGCAATATCATAGAGACGGTTTGATCTGTGCTTCACAAACGCGGGTTCTGGAACGCGAACGCACTAAGGAAATAATAGGGGCCTGGGTAGTATATTTTAAAAGGTCGTATACGCGATTTTTATCCCACTTTTCACCATTTTAGGACGGATTTGAAGCTTTTGAGAGAGATTAAAGAGGGAATCAAAGGGGAAACACTTGGAGGTAAGATTATTGACTTCATAACTCGATTCTATGTTGATTTCTAAGTAATTAAACCTAAAATTAGTTGGATTTAAACCCAAAATTGGGGAAGTTAGGGTATGGGAAATTGGAGACTTAATTTGAGGAATTTAAGGGGATATTGTGGTCCGATTTTGATGTTCTTGGTATGCATAGACTCGTGAGGGAATAAGGATTCTATTTTTTTATTTGTATCGAATTTCGAGACATGGGGTCGGGTTGGACCAATTTCGGAATTTGTGCCTAGTTGTGATAAATTTCTAATGGGTTTCGTCTCCCAAGCATATTTTGATATCATTAATCTGGTTTTGATAGAATCAGAGCGTTTGGGAGCCGACTCGAGGGGGCAAGATTATCGCGGAGTAGCCTTTGGACCGGTTTGAGGTAAGTAATGACTGTAAATCTTGTCCTGAGGGTATGAAACCCCGGACTTCGTATTTTCTCACTATTTTTGGAGTGGCGCACATGCTCGATGCCGAATGTGTGGCATGCACTGACTGGGGATTTGTACTTGGTCCTTCCCGTGGCAACTATTGAGTTGCGTATTTACTTTTAAATCATATGTTAACTCGTGTTTTCAAATTATTGTTATATTTGGGTTGTGAGCCATGTTTGGGGTCTTGAGCCGACCTGTTTAGACCCCTTGGGGGTTTTTACTGCTATTCCTCATTGTGTTGACTTATGATTTACAGTCAGCCATATTATGTATAACTTATTTCGAAACTCAATCTATTTACACTATTTTGAGATATAAAAATGATATTTTGGGTCGAGTACCCCGTTTTACTGATAGCCCGAGTGGCTTTTTGAGAGCTTTCTGACTGAGTGTGGCCGAGGGCCTATGTTATGAGGATGATATGGGATCGGGCTGCACGCCGCAGCATGTTACATTGTTTATGATATGTGAGAGGCCGAGATCCTGAGTGATTATGCCACGAGATGGCTTGATATTAGCGTTTGGGCTGTAGGAGCCCCTCCGGAGTCTGTACACACCCCCAGTGAGCGCAGGTACCTACTGAGTGCGAATGTCGAGTGAAGAGTGATTGAGAGGTATGAGTGAATGTGAGGTTTCCCGAGGGTCTGATTATGAGTGACTGTGAGGTTGCCCGAGGAGCTGATTATGAGTGACTGTGAGGTATGCCCGAGGGGCTGATTCTGAGTGATGTTACACCTGAGAGGCAGTTTCTTATTCTTTTTTTTACCTGAGTGCCTACTTATGATTCATTTCTTTTTTTACACTAAACTTCTTGGACATTTTTCTAAAATTGTTGGAAATTACACTTTTCAAAAGAGTTTTACTGACATTAGCTTTTTAAGCGTGATGATTTAACGTATACGTTGTTGGAAAGAAAGACTGCTTATTGTGAAATGATGATTTGATTTTACGTGTTTCTTACTGCTCAGACCTGATTTATTTTCATTACTACTGAGTTGGCGTACTCACATTACTCCGTGCACCTTATGTGCAGATCCAGGTGCTAGGGCAAGTGAGTTGTGTATCTGTTCTAGAGACTCTTCGGAGATTTTGCGAGGTAGTTGCACGCGTCCGCAACCCTGCTCTCTCTTATGCTTACTATTATAGAGTTTATTTTCCAAAGTTATTTATTTTCTGTAAATGCTCATGACCAGTGACTCCGGGATCTTGGGGTTGTATTTAATATTCGGTATGGCTTTATCTGTTTTAAAATAATTTGACGAAACCTTTATGGATTATCAATTTAGTAATGATATAAATGAAAGATTCTTTACGTTTGAGCATTAATTTGGCTGGCCTAGTTCCATGATAGGCGTCATCACGACTAGTTTAGATTTGGGGTCGTGACAAGAGATTCAGAGCTTCACGAGTTCGGCAGGTTATTATTGCCGTTTTATAGAGGGTTTCTCGTCCGTTACTACACCTTTGACTAGATTGACCCAGAAGGGTGCTCCTTTCAGATGGTGCGACGAGTGTGAGGTAAGATTTCAAAAGTTCAAGACTGCATTGACTACAACCCCAGTGTTAGTATTACCTACAGGTTCTGGATATTACATTGTTGATTGTGATGTGTCGCGTATTGGACATGACACCTTGGTGAATTTGAATACGAGCCCCTGAGGAATATGTAGAATGGTAGGGTGACAGTTAAAGGTTCATAAGAAGAATCACCTGGTGTATGATCTAGAGTTGGCAGCCATTGTTCACGCGTTGAAGATTTGGAGGCACTATCTATACGGCATTCCATATGAGGTCTATGTTGACCATCGAAGTCTCCAGCATATATTCAAGCATAAGGACCTTAATTTGCGGCAGGGGAGATGGTTAGAGTTGCTGAATTATTATGATTCACCATACTATATCATCCAGGTAAGGCTAATCTCATGGCTGATATGTCGAGTAGGAAGGCTAAGAGTATGAGCAGTTTGGCATATTTATCGGTAATAGAGAGGCCACTAGCCAAGGATCTTCAGTCGTTGTCCAATCAGTTTCTGAGATTGGATGTTTCGGAGCCTAGTCGTGCTCTTACTTGTGTTATGGCACAATCACTATTGTTAGAGTGTATCAAGGCTCGCTAGTTGGATGATCCTCACTTGTTCATTTTGAAGGATATGGTGCTGCGGGGTGGCGCTAAGGAGGTAGTGATTGGTGATGATGGTATTATGCGGCTTCAAGGTCAGATTTGTGTTACAAATGTTGAGGGGCTAAGATATTTGTTTCTTGAGGAGGCTCACAGCTCAGGCTATTTCATTCACCCAGGTGTCACTAAGATGTAATGTTACTTGAAACAACATTATTGGTGGCGGAGAATAAAGAAGGACAGTGTTGCGTATGTCTCTTGGTGTTTGAACTGCCAATGGGTGAAGTATGAACATCAGAAGCCATGAGGGTTGATTCAGACATTGGAGATACCGGAGTGGAAGTAGGCGCATCACTATGGATTTTGTGGTAGGCTTACAATGGACCTTGAAGAAATTTGACGCAGGCTGGGTTATTGTGGAATAATTGATTAAGTGTGCACACTTCATTCCGTTGATGATTAACTATTCTTCAAAGCGCCTGGCTTAGATTTACATTCATAAGGTTTTTCGCCTTCATGGTGTGCATGTTTCTATTATCTCAGATCGAGGCACTCAGTTCACATTGCAATTTTGGAGAGAGGTGCAACAAGAGTTGGGCACACGGGTTGAGTTGAGTACAACATTCCATCCTCAGACGGACGAGCAGTCGAGCTTACTATTCAGATACTGGAGGACATGTTACGTGCATGTGTCATTAATTTTGGAGGTTTATGGGATCAGTTCCTTACGTTAACAGAGTTCGCCTACAACAACAACAACTTCCACTCGAGTATCCAGTTGTCTCCTTATGAGGCCTTATATGGGAGGAGATTTCGTTCTCCGATTGATTGGTTTGAGCTTGGGGAGGCTAGGTTGTTGGGCACTGATTTAGTCTGTGATGCCTTGGAGAAGGTGATGGTGATCTAGGAGTGGCTTTGTGCAGCACAGTCCAGGCAGAAGAGTTATACTAATAGGAAGCTTCGTGATGTTGTATAAATGGTGGGTGAGAAGGTTTTGCTCTGAGTTTCGCCCATGAAGGGTGTGATGGGGTTCGGAATGAAGGGAAATTTGAGCCCTCAATATATGGCCCTTTTGAGGTGCTTGAGAGACTACAAACTTGCATTGCCACCTACTCTATCAGGTGTTCACCCTATGTTTCATGTTTCTATGCTCCGAAAGTATTATGGTGAGATCAGAGGTAGCACAGATAATTCAGGTTGTTTAAGAGATATAGTAGTACTAATTTTATCATCACCAAGAAAGAGAATTTGTTGCAGAGTATGCTTACCAATGGGTTATATGGACAGCTCGACTAAACAATACCACATTTGTATGATAGTAGTTGTTGAGGTCCCGATTTTAGTTGACTAACATGGATGAGTTTCTATAAATGCATGTTTCGATATGCTTGAAGATGTGACTTTAGAGCTGTGTTTGAGTAGGCATGTTTGCTAGGATAAGGAATCTTGTACTTTTGAGGTATAGAGATTTGATTTCTAGAGGTGAGACTATCTCTTGGAGTTGTGAACAGTAGAAGTGTGTTAATAGTTAGATAATTGGCCGCATGTATGTTTGAGATGGATGACTTGAGGAGATTTGTGCATGTAGAGCTTGTTTTTTTTTTTGGTATTTGGTGTGATATGATCTGCTTTGGTCTAGTGATATATCCTTCTTAGAGGTCTTGATTTGAGGAGCATGACTTGAGAGGTTGTTGACATTATTTTTGTGTGTGGGAATGATGTAAAAGTTAAGTAAGGACTTTAGAGGCTCAAGGATTTGTATATTCGTTGCATTGGGTTCCATGAGGTTGTAGTTGATCACGAGTAGTGAGGTTGGTAATTGGGTTGATAACGAGTTGCATGTATATATATTCGTAGTTGAGGTCGGTGAGTTATAGGTTTCTTGTGTCCGTGAGTGGAAGTTAAAATGGATCCTTATTAGCTTATGAAAGGCTTATTACTACATTAGAGGAATACGGAATCAGCTTGGTTGTCAAATGATTGGATTGTTATGGGCAGATTTGCTTATACAACACTTTGTGTCATATGGGTGTGTCAACCGAAAAGGGTGATAGTTATGTGGGATGTTGCTACGGTCGGATTGGATGGAGTGATAGCTCACCATGTGATTTTGGCAGATATGGCAGGAGGTTTGGGTACATTAGTGAAGTTTTGTTGAGTTTGCTTACTTGTTGTATAATGGACATATAGAATGAGTTGTTTAGACACTCCTAGACTAGTTGAGAAGAACGCCACATGTAAGGGAGCATTGGATAATAAGTTGTGTTTTTACAGATTTGTGATATTTGAATTATTGTTTATATGATACAAACCATGTCGTTTGAGGTTCCATCTAAAATTTGGCGTGACTTGTTGATCGAGCAACTTGTACTGCATGAGACAAAGTTTATGGACCTAAAATGCACGATTGGATTTAGATAAGAGTATATTTGGAAGAGAATGCTTTTAGGCAGCCTAGGACAAGAATGGTTCTTACAAGACGGAAGATATATCCATGACTTGTTGATGTGACGGGTGATTATGAGTTTCTATAGGTTTCTTTCATCATTAATAGTGTTGTGAATGCTTAAAACAAGGATTTATAGATGAGGTATTTTACTGATACCGGGTTTGGTAATGAATATTTATTATGGTACTACTATAGGTATATGAGTTATGGGGTACATATGTGGATATATCTTGGAATTATATTTATGACTTGATACAACTTGTTGAGATAAATACAGTGAGTATATACAAGCATCAGATCTTAGAGGATGCTCCAAGTATTGAGTCGGGTTCAATGGCTCACGATATGTTTATGAGTTTGTGTGGCTTAAGGTGACATGATATCACCTGTGAGAATGTGTATGATGAGCTTATGCATCTCTTTGATGCCTTTTGGATGATTATTGCCACGTTTCAGGACAAACGTATATTTAAGCAGGGAGAATGTAATGATCTGACCAATCGTTTTGAGTTCTAGCATTCTATTTTGTAATTTGTGACTTTAAGTAAGTTCATATGTTTTACGACTTGCGCGTATGATTGGTTGTGATTTCTGAGTGATTTGGGAGTGTTTTGGAAGAGAAAATTTTAATTTGGATGCTTTAAGCTGGAAAAGTTGACCAAGATTTGACTTTCGTGTAAACAACTTCGGATTGGTGATTTGAAGGTTCAATAGGTTTGTATGATGATTTTGGACTTGTACGTATATTTGGTTTAGGCCTCGAGTGATTCCGGGTTGATTCGACACTTCTATTCAAAGGTTGGAATTTGAACTTAAGAAGGTTTGAAGATTTTGTTTTGATGTGATATTCTTGATTTTGATGTTGTTATTCGTGTTTTGGAAACTTTGGATAAGTTCGTGGAAGCTATACGGACAAGCTAGTATTATTGGACGAAGTCCTGAGGGGCTATGGCGAGTTTCGAATAGTTTCAGATCATTTTGATCTAAGTTGATTGTCGTTTTTTCTGCAGTCAGTGATGCTATTCACGATCGCGAGGGTTGTGTTGCGATCATGTAGGAGAGCAATGGCAGGTGAAACTTTTCTCTTCGTGATTGCGAGGTGTGTGTCTGCGATTACGTAGGGTCGACTGGTGGTGCTTCGCGTTTGCAAAGTGGTATTCCGCAATTGCATAAAGGGAAGTCTTTGGCAAGAAGCCTGTGCTCCGAGATTGTGTATAATGTTCCACGATCGCGTGGTTTTGGTAGGCGGATAATCACGATGACAAGTTGTATTTTGGGTTAAGTAGTAAGAACTGGAGGCAGTGCATATTGTGCATCGTGATTGCATAAGCTAGGGGATCGCAATCGCGAAGATTATAATGATATGAGGGGTATTTTATGTCCATAATTATGAGAATTACTAAATTTTCACTATTTTGAGTTTTGGAGAACGAGAAGTGACGATTTTGGAGATGAATTTCACTCATACCTTGAGGTAAGTAATTTCTACTTAATTTTGATTATTGACGGGCAATTTTGACCCTCCTTTTTAGAATTAATTTATTTATACTAAATAATTTACAATGAATATTTTGAAAATGTTTTCAATCAATAAAACCTATTTTTACAAGATTAATTTAGTATTACTAATTTTGAAATTGATAATTCAATGTTAAAATTATAATATACCATGCTTACTCTTTTTAGATTATTAAAATAGTTTATATATGCATCACATAGTCTTTATAATTAATTTAATAAATTATTCCTTAATTTCTAATTAATTAGATTATTATGCTATAATTCAAAATTAGATTTACAATTTAGAAATCAACGTATTTTATAAATAATTAATTACAATAATTAGTAGTATATTTGATAATAATAATTTTACTATATTTATTTAAAAATATCAAGTTTATTTAAATTTATTCCAAATGGGTTAAAAGCCAAAAGGCTATGATTGCAATTCTTTAATTAAACATGGGTTGGTTAACTTTTAAATCGATTTTGGCCTAATATGCAAGCCATATCTACCCAACCCAAACAACGCCCTTAATCCCTGTTAGCAATTCTTACCATCACCACTCAGCTAGTCACAACATGCCACGTCACATGTCTCCTACAATCACAAAACAAACAGAACTAATTTGGGTCGTCCATTTCCTAGATCAACGGCCTATAGATTTATACTTTGTTTCCTCTTTAATTTTTAAAGACCCAGTTTTGATACCCAATTTTGCCCTCATATTTTTAAAATAGTATATATACTTTCAAAAAAGTTTTTGCATCATTATTTAATTTACAAGATTTTCTATAACTTTTTATAATGTTAAGCTTTAAAAACTGAGTTTCTTGCATTTAAATTACTTGAATATTTACTAATTATTCTCTTAAATTATTTGCAATAGCGTAGTCATCCAAATTTTTTATTTTACACTCACATACATGTTTTAAAATATTTTACATTGTTTCATATGATTATATCTATATTTTAGTTATTTATAGAATTTTACAATAATAGCCTATACATTATGCATAATTACAATTATTAGATTATTCATGCTACAATAGAATTTTTTATATATTTTATAAATGCTAAGTTATTATTTTCAGTCATTTTACTGCATAACTAATATTTTTATTATTTATTAATTATTTTTATAAATTATTTTTTGATAAATTCCATGTATTTAACTCCTAGCCCAATTATAGGCTAATTTCGGACCAAAACCAGGCCCAAAGTAGGTGGCCCATCTCCATTACACTTCAGCAGCCCAAACTAAACAACCTTTTAAAAATCTTGTCGCGGCCCGTGCAGAACACGCCCCACTCACATTTCAATCCTGGCTGTTGATCTCAAATGATCAACGACCCATTATAATTCCCTCACCTTTCTTATATCCCCATAATTCTAAACCTAGAGACCACTCATGTCAGCCAGTTGCCTTCTATTCTCTCTCTAATCTTCCCTTCTCTTCTCCAAACCTTAGTATCCGTCACCTGATTCTCTCTGATTCCGACCTAGAATGGAATCCACTAGTGATCTGCTTACCTTATTAACCCTATCCTATTATTGGTCATCCATTTATGGTATCACATAGGTACTTGCCTAACTATGGCAAGTACCACTTCTAAGATCAGACTGGAATGACTCGAATCCTTGGATTTTAGGCAGTTTTTCGTCTATATATGCTCAACAAGGAGGGATTTGCACCTTTGATTTGATTTTCAAGCAACTGGACCTAACTAGGGTTTGAGATTCTACATCTCCTCTACTGATTTTGATTTGCATGCGATATTTTCTTTCCTTATTTATGTTTAATCGATTATTTTCCTTGTTTATTCATTCAATTTCAACACTATATAAATCCATCCCCTAATCCCCTTTAACAGACCTTTTAATCACGAAATTCACTAAAAAAACTAAAAGATATTGCTCTCTTTTATTCTCTCATTCTCCATTTCTATATGTGGCTCTTGGCCGGCTGAAAGTCGAGGCCACCGGAATTCGACTATCGACCTTTCTTAGTGCGAGCACTGCCCGGGGTTCATTCGAAACCCTTGGAAACTCTGACGCACTAAGATTTTGGGTTCTACTGCTCTCTGTTGATGTTTAGAACACCATTGAGGTTGTTCATTCTTGCTTGTCTGTTTACCAATTGATAACTAGTAAGTCCTTGGCTTTTGCAATTTCATTCTCTTGTGTTCATATCTTGCACGTTCATATCTCTTAAATTTTGTGACTCAATGTGCTTTTAGACCATCTCTATTTGCAGCTTTGTTGGCATGGAATTTGTTTTTTTGTGATATAAACTTCTTTAGCATTTGAACTTGCCTAAATTTCCCAGTTCTGAAACATGTTCATTGCACATGCTTAACTTGAACAATTCTGATTCTCTTAAGCTCGTTTAGCCTAGTGTGTTGGTACATGAATGCTTACATCTGCTACCTGGCATGAGTTTACTTCCCCTCTTTGTTCTGAATACTTCTAATGACTAACTCGTACCTATAATGTATTCTAATCTCTGTTGAGACATTCATGCCCACCCTATTATTCTAGCTATGACATGTCCCAAGCTATTTTGTTACTCTATTATGCTTTTGGTTTGCTTAATTCAGTATCCTTCGGTGATTAGTCGAGACCTTTAGAGTAGATATCATAACTTGTATTTTCTCCTATAAGGTTTGATACTAGCATGTCTTATTGATGTGAAGTTGGCATGTCTATTTTTGGTATTATGATAGATACCCAACATGATTTAGATCCCTAGGCTTTAAATCCTTTAACCTAGTGCTCTATTCTGAACTCGTTTGGCATTATGCACTTTGATATGTTTATCTTGTAACTTCAGGAAACCTGATTCCCCTAGCTCTCAAAAGTTCTTCTGCTCAAAATGCTATCCCTTGCTAAGTGATCAAGTTTGGAATGACAATATTGTTTGCCATGAGGAATCTAAGCCTTATTGATCCTTTTGACTTGCATGTTCTTTGTTTAATTTTCTCTGTTATGCCTGCTTTGAAAATACAAATGCATTTCTTCAAATTCTGTCACTTATTTCTTGTTAGTAGAGCCAGAATTCTTTGAGTGATTGCTAGGTGTATTTATTAACTCGCAATGGTTTGGTAAGACTCCATCTTGGTTCTAACGTTATTCCAAAACCTGGACTTGGGCTGTGCAATTGAAACCCTCCAGTGCTTGAGCTGAGTTCACATTTGGGCCTGCTATTTGTAGAAAATGGGATCGTTGAGAGTCTAGGAAATACTGGTTTATATTTTTACTTTTGGGCCTGCAATTTTTCGTGTGTAATATTTATATTTATATTCATTGGTCCTGTAATAATTTGTAATAACAACATTTGGGGTATTAGTGAAATTGGGGAAACAGGTTTATTCTAATGTTTGCATGAAAGGGTAGAAATCCTACCTATAGGATCTGAGTGTTTTATTTTGCTCAACATGCTCTATTGACATGTTCACATTCTCCACTCCCACACGTTATTAACTGCCTATTATGTTGCAACATCAGTGAGTATTTGTTCAATTTTCTCTATTGACATGTGTTAGATATCATGCCCAAAAGATCACGTTAAGTAATAAATATCTGCTCTTCACAATATTCGCGAAGATATCATGCCTATAGGACTATAATTGAATTAGTTGCTATTATTGTTATTCCCATCATATTGCTCGCCTAGAAAGCATGCCTATAGAAATGAAATGCTATAAAACCAGTTTCAATTGCTAACTCTAAGAAATCCTGCTTATAAGATCTTGTTGCGCGCCTAGAAGTATGCTGATAAAATCAAACACTGGAAATTTTGAACTGTCAAACAATTTTACTGCCTCATTGCGCAAACAATTTAGAGATTATGCCTATAGGATTTGTAATACTTACGATCTGCAAATTCATTGTCCTAAGACAACAATAATGCATGTACATTTAAAAATCAGAATCGCATAGAAGCCATGACTTAGGATTTAAGGATTCTAATACGTCTTAATTCTGAAATTTGCCTACTATGAACCTACTCGCGTGCATTTATTTGTTACATGTGGAGGCCAACTTGAGACATTTATTGTCTTTATGTGCAGTCCTACACATTTTGAATGTCTCTTAGATTTATCATTTTGAAAAACCTAAGTAAAGTCTAGAACCATCCAAATAGTAGGTCTAAAGCCTCCTGGGTCATAGACATGGGACGGGTAGTGCACGTATAGGACACGACTTAGAACTGAATTAGAACGCTTTAGGTAAACAACTTTAACATAGTAATCGAGTAGCAAGAGATGATAGTCTGTGCCCGATGAATAATATGAGCAACTCNCAACAGAGTCGTCATACTGTCGCCCCCCTTTCTTTATATACTTGATATCCACATTTGGTCATTTGAACATTCTAGTCGTATCCTTGTAGCCCTTAAGATTTGTACCAATTGTGTTATAATGAATTTCTTCTACCTTTATATTCTCTTTGGTTATTTGATCACCTAGTCTAATTACATAATCCACATAGTTCTAAGTTCGGCCAGGACCCACAGTTGTGGACCTCGAAGAGTGCCTAACACCNGCTCAAATTACCTCAAAGAGAAGGTGTTAGGCACTCTTCGAGGTAATTTGAGCCCTTACCCGATCTTTGGTGACGTTTACTAGACAAATAGAGTTATTTGCATAATAGGTGCCCTAACGCACTTTAAAATTGTTAGGTGGCGACTCTTCTCCTTTAATACTCATTTAAAAGATTTGCTGCATGTCGAAACCCGATTTCACAAGAAGAAGGGGCGCGACAGTATGACGACTCTGTTGAGGATATACTTAGGCTTTTATGATAATGAACTTGATTTATGTGGATTATTTTCTTTATGCACATCCCTTCCCTTATTCACCTCTATTTGTTTAAACCTGTTATGACATGCAGATCCCCTCCCTTTCTCACCTCTGTTGTCTAATTTGCTATGACATGCACATCCCTTCCCCTAATCACCTCTACTTGCTATGACCGCTCTTTATTATGTCAAATTTCTATATCATGTCTATTTTGTTACTCGTTTTGCCTATATTCTATGAATTAAACTAACTTCTTCCTTTTTGTCTTCCTTCACTTTCCTTGATTATTCTTGCTATTTTATTTACTTCTTTTACATATTCAATCATGCAGAAAGTATTTATCTCTGCATAAATCATGCTCCACATCATACTCTATTCGTGCCAATTATCGACATAGCGGCGCTTGATGAGTGTCCGCGCTCTTCCAAAATTACCTTTTTAAAATCAGAAAGGCTTATTTGTGGTAGACTAGTCGATCAACGGTGCAGTCGATGGTCCCGTGCCTTTCCCTCTCAAGTTTTCCACTTGAGAGTACCTTTCTAGACCATTCTAGAAACTTTTACTCCAATATCAAATGTATATGCATCATGTTAAACCTAGTACGGGTTAAAACTTTATTAACGTAATAGCCCGATAAGATAAGCCTTGTCCAAAGTATGACGAAATTTCCACAATCTCAATGGGCATCGTCATGTTATGTGCATTACTTGGAGAAAATATGCCAATATGTTGATCATTATTGTGTAAATGGTCGAATCTGGAGGGGGAAAGGTCTAACCTTATTTGCTTGCATAAAATGAAGCATGAAGTCCCCAAGGTCGGCATGGTCCAGAACATCCCACCTTTGCTACTTGACTGGTGTAAAGACCTTGCGACAAGAATCATGTGAGAAGAGTACTTGGTGACTTGTCGTATTTGCTTAATATCCAACCCAATAGAGCTTTATTTAGGCTGCTACCATGTTCTGGGATGAAGAAAGAGCGGTCTTCCGATTTGGTGACATAGAAATGACTCATCTCTTAGAAGAAGTATGAGGTTTATCTAAGCTGCCATGGGATAGTCCGAGGTTATTAGTACCAGAGAATCGCACCCCTCGCGGTTTTCTAAAGATGTTGGGCTTTAAGAAAAATGAAGAATTTCTTTTCTTAAAGAAATCCTACATCCCTTTTGGGTTTATTTATGAGCATTATTGGCATAGTAAGTCGTACCGCCTTCATCATGAGGAACTTGCCGTTACCTCCCTAGGTTGGACGCACCGCCGAGTTTATATATTCATCATCTGCTTTTTGGGTCTGTTGATATTTCCAATGAAAGGAAGGATCCACACTCATTTAGCTATGGTTGCAAGAACTTTAATGGAAGTCATCGAGGGGCAAACCTACACCATCATCCCTATGATCTTAGTCGAACTGTACCGCGCTCTAGATCGGTGCAAGCAAGGGTTCGGACATTTTGAAGGATGTAATCTATTATTGCAAGTCTGGTTATTGGAACACTTTCAGAGGGGAGAATATCATCAAGAGCTTCTGCGACGGCCATTCAATGACTATGTAGCTTACCACCATCCAAAGAAAATGACATTCATCCCAGATAGGTTCGCATAGCCCGGAAGTGCTGTAAGTTGGGTACGTTTCTTCAGCAATCTGAAAGACAAGAAGGTACATTGGATGTTTGAGTGGTTTCCTAGCAGTGAGTTCATCATCAGGTCGAGGGATACTACTCATTTGGTATTGATCGGGTTGCGAGGCATTTTTCCTTATGCTCCTATAAGGGTAATGAGGCAAGCAGGAAGAAAATAAGTCATACCTCGGGTTTCCAACATGGTCCAGTACAAGGCAGATTTCAAAGATGATGTCATTCCTTTCAAGTTCGAGGAGCAACATATGTGGAACAAGAAGGTCATTGTGGAAAGAGAGACTATCAAGACAGACAGGTACCATGCCGGTCATGTGTATTTCTATCCATCATGTTTGGTAGATGATATAGCGGGAGACGTCAAGCCAGAGGCCAATTTGGAAAATAGGATCATTGATGATGATGCTGAGGCATAGGTCAAGTATAGAAGGCTTTGCAAAACAGTTTTCGAGTCGGAAGCTTGGCATGTGGAACAGCATAAAATAGATATGGAGGCTATAAATGAATGGAAGGGATCACCACTAAGTCAAAAGAGAGGTTGGAATATCTGGAACATGGATTGATGGAGCTCGAAGGAAAGATGAGAAAGAGGCTTGCAGATTGTCAAAACACGGATGGCAGCGAAGGAGGGCATCTAGAAAAGGCTTACTTATTACTGGATATGCGAGACTTGGGGAACTTGATTGATGGAGTCAAAAGAGCCAAGCACGGAGAAGGTCCTTCAAGGACAAAATAGATTAGCAAATAATGTTCTTTACTGTTTTCTAGCTTAGTTTAGATTTCGATTGTAATAAGGCTAAACTCCATTAGTGACTTCATTATTATTGTCGATTTAGTAAAAGTTTGGCTCATTTTCACATTAATGAAATGATGCAATATTGGCATCAATTTTCTCTAAGTCTATGTGTCACTTAGAACCTCCCTTGGGAACAATGAGGCCCCCAACTTAATACTGCAAGCATTCTTTCAAATACCCCTTACTAACTGATCACGCTCAACTATGTCTTGTAGAAGACTAAGCGGGCGTTGCAAATATAATCCTAGGGTATTATGCCCAGAGTCGATCCCACAGGGAATTGACGTATCAATTGAGTTTATAAAATACTAAACTAGTGTTTAATCAAGTTTGTCAAGACTTTTGAATATCAATTTGTGTTGTTTAACTAATTCTACTAACAATAATAATAAACTAACAATTAACTAACAATTTAATGTAACAATGATAATGAAGGATCTATGGTTATGGTTTCCCCCGTTGGTGAATTCTTCCTTGGATATTTCTTAGTTTAATTGGATATCTCTATCAATCATGAACGCTCTGACTATCATAAATATCTCTCAGGTAAGTATGATAATTTACTAGACGCACTCTCTCAAGTTACGCTAGCTAGATTGCAATATAGTTCACTTTAGATTGCACCCAAGGTATCGTTATCTCTAATCTAACCTCTAAACCCTCGGTTATGACTTTCGTCTATACTCCGGGAGTGGTGTTGTTCAACAACTACCTAAANCATAAATCTCTCTCAAGTAATTATGATAATTTACTAGACGCACTCTCTCAAGTTACGCTAGCTAGATCGCAATATAGTTCACTTTAGATTGCACCCAAGGTATCGTTATCTCTAATCTAACCTCTAAACCCTCGGTTATGACTTTCGTCTATACTCCGGGAGTGGTGTTGTTCAACAATTACCTAAATATGCACTCTCTCTCAAGTAGATACATAATAAATAGGAAGAGTTAATCGAGAGCTCCTTCAATCAACTACAATCAGAACGTAGTTAAACAAAACGAGATTAATCAACCAAAATATATTAATATCACAATGAATTCATCCCCAACGGGTTCTACCAAAATCCTAGACTAAAGAAATTAGCTACTCATGCTATTGAGAATCAAAACTAAAAGAATTTGCATAATTAAAATACAAAGTAAAGAATACTAAATGTAGAAATCGATGTTTGTCACTTCTATGGTGTTTTCTTGTTGAATCCTTCTGAATTCTCTATGTGGCTTCGAATCCCCCTAAAATTGTGTTGTTTGGTGTCTATTTATATGTTTAGGGCGAACCCTAACCATGTAAGAGACTTCTATTTCAACCGGGAAATATTTAACTCGTCAAAACTCGGACTTGGGCGAAACTGGGGACCCCAGGCGTTTGGGCTCTAACGCACCCCTAAAGCCAGGGCAGGCCTGGAGTTAGGGCCCTAACACCAGGGGGTACCAGGCCTTATAGGGAAAACGCCCCCCTAACGTCAGGGGGTGCCAGGCTTTAGGGGGCAAACGCCCCGCTATCGCCCGGGCGTCTCCTTTTGCGTATTTTCGACGTATTTGCATCCCTTTAGCTCCGTTT
>ML403665.1:90774-113814 GCA_005239525.1 Nicotiana knightiana | reverse complement strand
TATATATATCGATGTGGCGTGCAGCCCGATCCAATATATCTATCGCTGCGGTGTGCAGCACGATCCAATATATATATCGTTGTGGCATGCAGCCCGATCCAATATATATGTATGTATATATATATATATATGTATATATATATATATATACACACACACACACACACATATATATATATATATATATATATATATATATATATATATGTATGTATATAACGTTGCAGCGTGCAACCCAATCCATCACTATTCTCACAAATCCGGCTCTCGACCTCGCTCAGTCATCACCCTCACAAGCCAGTCGGGCAGCTCACCACAAATCACAGGGACTCAGCCCAAAATATCTTTCATTTGTTTGAAAACAGGGCGATAAACAGGAATGAAAAATGAACAAGTATAAATCATGACTGATATCATATTTTCTTTTATCAAAAACAGTGTGAGAATAGTAGTAAAACACCCTGAGGGTCCAAACAGGTCGGTACAAGGCCCCAAACATGGTATATAGCCCAAAATATAGTACAAATCTCTAAAATACGGAATATCATATGATTTCAAATGAAACACGTGACTTAACAGTCGCCACAGGACGAACCAAGTCACAATCCCTACCGGTTAATGCCCACACGCCCGTCACCTAGCATGTGCGTCACCTCATTTATTAAAGCAATACGAAATACCGGGGTTTCATACCCTCAGGTCTAGATTTACGTTCGTTACTTACCTCAAGCCGAAATAAAACTACTCCGCGATGACTTTGCCCCTCGACTCGGCCTCAACGCGCTCCGAATCTATTCAAAACAGGTTCATATCATCAAAATATGCTAAAGGGACAAAGCCCACTAAAAAATATCCAATTTACATCAAAAATCCCGAAATTGGTCAAACCCGACCCCCAAGCCCACGTCTCGGATTCTGATAAAATCACAAAACTAGAATCCTTACGCTCTCACGAGTTCATGCATACCAAATACATCGAAATCGGACCCCAAATGGCCCCACAAATCCCCAATTTACACTTTCAAATTTCAAGCCCTAATCTTCCACATTTCTCCACTAAAACATGATTAAACAATGGAATAGTCGACTTAAACACAAGATACAAGGTCCATGTAGCTTACCTCACTGAATACGCTTGATTCTCCTTTGAAATCCCAGCTCTAAGCTCCAAAATCCGTAAAAAATGGTGAAGAAATGAGTGAAAATTCGCGAAGGCAACCTTATATAGGTTATGCCCAGCAATATCGCACCTGCGACCCCATGCCCGCACCTGCGAAAATACCTCACATGTGCGGAATCTCACTTAAGCCAAATTTCCGCATCTGCGGTCCTCAACACACACCTGCGGCTCCTCGTTCGCAGGTGCGGCCACACCAGAAGGCCTGCACCATGCAGCCATTTGCTGCATTTTTCCAACTTCCAACCTTCAAAAATCATCCGAACTCAATCCCGAGCCCCTCGAGGCCTCAACCAAAAGTACCAACAAGTCATATATCAATATACCAACCTAGTCGAACCCTCGAAACGCTCAAAATAACATCAAAAAACCAAATCAAATCCAAATTCAAGCCTAAGGATTTCTAAACTTCCGAAATTCGCCAACGACGCCGAAACCACCTAAACCACGTCGAATGACCTGAAAATTTGCACACACATCCTAAATGACACTACGGACCTATTCCAACTTTCGAAATTCCATTCCCACCCCGATAGCTAATTTTCCACTACCGATCGGAAATTGCCAAAAATCTAATTGCGCCAATTTAAGCCTAATTCTACTCCGGACCTCCGAATGACATTCCGAACACACTCATAAGTCCCAAATCACCTAATGAAGCTATCCGAGCCACATAAACCACATTCCGAGATCATTTACCTATAAGTCAACTTCCGATTGACTTTTTCAACTAAATCACCAATCAAAGAGACTAAGTGTCTCATTTCTCACCAGAACCATTCTGAACCCGAACCAATCAACCCAACGCAACACAAACGAGTTGAACCAAACAAGAATGAAGCAGAAACGGGAAAAATAGGGCTAAACTCTCGGAACGACCGGCTGGGTCATTACATGAGGCTTCGAGTAGGTCCGTGTTATGTTATAGGACTTTTTGACATATTTGGACGGGGTCCTGAGTGGCTCGGCTGAGTTTCGGACGAGGTTCAGATCATTTTAGTTTCATGTTGCATTGCTGAAGGCTGCTGGTTCTGGTGTTTCCACATCTGCGAAAGAATTGACGCATATGGGAGTCGCAGATACAGATAGTTGGTCGTAGAAGCGAGAAGAGACTGGGTGAGGAAGACCGCAGAAGCGGATTTTTGTAGTGCACCTGCGTGCGTGGATATGCGAGATTTGGGAGCGCAGGTGCGATATTCTTCGCAGAAGCGGGATTTTATATCCGCAGGTGCGGGGGTGCTGAGCAGGGCTATCTTCACAGAAGCAATACATTTACCGCAGAAGCGGTGGTCGCAGATGCGACAAATTGTCCGCAAAAGCGGATGTGCTGGGCAGAGAATATAAATATCGAGGGTTTTGGTCTTTATTCATATTTTGAGATGTGGGACTCGGATTTAGGCAATTTTTGGAGCAAATTTTATCACAAGGATGGGGGTAAGTGTTCTCTACTCGGCTTTGGTTATATTTCACGAATATATCTTCATTTTTGGCAATTGGTTGATGAATTTTAAAGAGAAATTAGGGGATTTGGCCTAAAGTTTCATAATATGAATTTTTGAGTTTTGAACATCGATTTGGAGTCAGAATTGAGTGAAATTACTATGGTTGGACTCGTAATTGAATGAGTTGTTGATTTTGTGAGTTTTGTCGGGTTTTCGAGGTGCGAACCTGGGGTGGGCTTTTTGGCCAATTCGGGCTTTGATTCAAGATTTGATCTTTTACGATCGAGATTGGTTCCTTTAGCATTGTTTGATGTATTTGAATTGTTTTTGGTCAGTTTCGAGTCGTTCAGAGGTCGAAACGCGCGGGATGAAATCGTTGGAGCATCGCTTGACTTGCTCGGTATTGGTATTAGCTCGTTCGAGGTAAGTAACTCTTCTAAACTTAGTGCTGAGGGTATGAAACCCTGCAATGCGTGTTATGTGATTGGTATTGAGGTGGTACACATGCTAGGTGATAGGCGTGTGGGCGTGCACCATGTGAATTGGGACTCTATTGCTTCCATGGCACTGTATAGTGGCCCTAGTTTGTTGATATTTGTATATTCACTATGTGATAAAGTAATTGAGTTGTCAATCATGCTAAATATCATGTTTAGGTTTCTTGCTGACGTTTTTAGGACCCATAATGGTCATTTCATGCCGTCATATCACTGATTTCATTGATATTTCGTACTCAGTCATATTCATGCATTCATATCATACGATATTGTGAGCCCGTGAGTGGGACTGGAGAGATTGATGACTGAGTGAGGCCGAGGGCCTGAGTGAGAGTGACATTTAGGGATCGGACTGCAAGCCGCAACATATTATATCTATTATACTTTATGGGATCGGGCTGCGCGCCGCAGTGATATATTAATTATATTTACGCATATGGATCAAGTTGCACGCCACAACAAGCCTTAGGGCTATATATATTATGGATCGGGTTGCACGCCGCAACGATATTGGATCGGGCTGCACGCCGCAATGATGTAGCTTTAGATCTATAAAACTCTATTTATGTACTTTTCAAACAGGCGATGTATTTATGTCATTTCAGCTTTGTAAACTTTATTCTTAGAAGCTCATGATTTGTACTACTAGTCCTTGGAAAATGTATAAAATTCAGTAAATTTATTATTGTTTATTTGTCTTATTAATATTATTGGAATTGGATAATTTCTAGTTGGCTTACCTATATGGTTAGGTTAGGTGCCATCACGACTAGTGGATTTTGGGTCGTGACAAAGTTGTAGATGCATGGTTAGAGTCTAAGTGGAAGATTTGTTGGGGCATATACCATTAACCATGAATTTGGATATAATATATTCTAACCATTGTCATGGTTAAAAGTCTAAGTGGGAGATTGTTGGGATATATACTATTAACCATGATTTTGGTTTAGATATAATATTTATTATGAAATAATTATTTATTCAGTTTTAATAAAATTTTAAATAGATCATATATTAGTCTGAGTCCTTTGCTTATATATTAGATGATTTAGTATATAGAGTTTAACTTATACACGGAAGATTAAATCATCGATTTTTATAAGTATGAACTATGAAGTTTGAGTTCACAATCTAATGACGGAATTGGACAAACCATCATGTATGATTTTAGCACAAGATTAAATATAATTTATCTTGATTATGGGAATGATTTAATTCCAACTTCTTGTGCTAGTACATTTTATATGAATTGAACGGACCACGTAGAGATAACTATTTTATACTTACTTAATAAAATAAACTCTCTAGCCATTAAATATACTTATACTCTTAATCTTGATATTATTATTATTATTAGTTGTGTATATTATTATTATTTTGATTTATTAAAAGGCGAGATCCTTTCGTAGGTCAATATGCCTGGTAAATTGGATAATAATAATGTACATTGGTGAAGTAATAGTTAGTTGATGGAATCCATGTCTCAGTTTAGAAATTGATGATACACCTTTATGAAAGCTTATAAGTTTTCATTTGTAAACTCAGCCGGTGGATTTTGTATCCAACACTTGAAATAAGTTAATTGAAAGTCTAAAGAAAATAATCAATAAATTAAATCGTCAGTAATTTAATCTAATTGATTAGTATCTATATCTTAATATGGGGAGTTAAATAAGATTTAATGGATGAATTTTGAAATTGAATAAGGAGTGCTTTACGAATTTTTAGTGGAATAATTCGTAATTAATTATGGCGGATATAATTTCAAAAATTAGAAATTAATCCATAATTGGAAGCCTTGTTAATTAAACTATGTGGTCCATGTTGTGCCTAAATAATAGGAAATAAAGGAATCTTTTTTTCCGGTGGAAAGGAAAACCCAACAGGTTTTGAAAAAGGGTTTTACCCTTAAAACTTGTGTTATAAATACATAAGGTTTTCCACCTAGAGAAAAAAAAAAGACAAGGTGGCCGAAAGTTTCAGCCAATATTTTCCTAGAAGACCATGAAACGTTCGAAAATTGTGATCGAGCGAGTGGTGGAAATTTCATTGAGTTGTTGTGGAATTGGAGGCTGACGTGATAGAGAAACTTTCTTCACGCTTCAAGAGATACCCCGTGAAATTTTATTATACTAGTTGTCTAGATCATGTGATTTTGATACTGGGATTGATTCCGCCGCTTATAATAATCCATCAAATAACCGAGTTCTAAATTAAATATTTGTATATATTTCATGAATCTCTTAACACAAATATATTGTTTGAGCAAATGTTACTGGGTTCTCCCGATTCCGTAGCCAGGCTACTAGCTCCGCCCCTGCTTACAACATCATACATATATATATAATGTTTGCCTTTTTAGCGTTAGCCCGGGAAAACATTCAAAAGAAGCTAGAGGTTTAAAAATTAACTAGAGGAGTGATAAATAGTGGACGAAGAGAACTCCTGCAAAGAAGAAAAGAAAGAGGAGGAGAAGTGAATCAGAATGGGCTTCTTCTTATGTTACTACAGAAGAAGCTGCAATTGAGCTTATGATAAAGCTGCTTCTGAAATGAGAGGTCATTTCGCAGTTGTCAACTTCCCTCATGAATATCCACCATGCATCCTCCTCGATCATCAAGTCATTCATCTTCTTCATGTCTATTGTCGTGTCATATCTTGCTCATCTTCGCCTTCATCATCGGCATTGTCCCCTAAGAGTACTTGCTAGCGTTAATGGGGTAAAATACATTACACTATAGAGAAATTATACTCAAATGAAATTACCATCTGTAACTGATTAATCATAATACAATGATAAAGCAAAAGACTCTCTGTGCATATAAATTAAATTCGAATGTTTGTTCGTAAACTATTTACCCATAAAGCAATCCTGACAGAAAAGAAAAAGGAAACAGTCTCTAACTTTCCATGGTTCTCCTCTAGCTGACTTTGAAGTTTGACTCGAAAATAAAAGACGACTAGAGAACATTTGATACTTAATTATAAGCCCTAAAATGTTTTGCACTATTATCTAGTTTAACTCATGCTATTAGGTTAGTTATCATTTTCACCACTTCATTGAGTAATATCAATCCTAAAAATATACTTGGAATTATTTTTCAGTATATAAAATTTAAATGTTGATAGGATATCTCTTGAAACATCAGGCACATTATTATTATAAGCTTTTAACGCCTTCCCCTATTACTAAAATTATACTTACGACGTACCTACAGCTAGAAAATTTTCTTTTTACAGAATTTCCCTTCCACAGAATTAAGAGAGAGAGAGATTGATGATATATCATCACCAGGTATAGTTCCCTAAATTTTGATATTATAAGGTGAAGGATGACATGATGCATAGTGACTCGAGCAGACTGACGCATACGATGATGAACTAAGGATGCTAATCAAATGAATTAGTTAAGAGGCCGTTTGGACATAAAAAAAACTTTTCCTTTTTTCCAGAAAAAAATTTATTTTTTTTCGAAATCAATGTTTATTCATACAATTTTACTTGAAGATGCATTTTGGAAATTTTCTAAAATTTGAAAAACTTCAAAAAATTATTTTCCAAAATTTCACTCAAATCACACACAAAACTTCAAAAACAACCCAAACTGAAATTTTTGTCCAAATACAACTCTAAATTTTAAATACAATTTTCACTTGAAAAAATATTTTCACTATTTTTTGGAATTTTACGATTCTTATGTCCAAATGCCTACTAAATTGTAACCTAATCTTCCATTCGCACTTTTTCCTTTCATCCCCTTTCTACCTAAAGGATCATGGAGACTATTTTAATCAATTATGTATGACAGTGAGGAATAAACAAAATGTGAAATTCAATTCTTATCAAATTTATAACACTTTAATTGAATTAAACAATCAGATATTCCTACGTCCGCTGCGTCATGGAATGACTTAGTTGCTGATACAAGAGATCTGACGAGGAAACAGTGCATCAAAAAAAAAAGAGCTGAGCAGTGTACCTCCTCAATCTTGTTGAATAAACATCAAATTGATGGACAGAGACCTTATGTTATTTTATTCTTTTGTAAAACCTGTGAAATGCAAAATTTTATTAATTTATCTTTTGAAGTGATCTCTGTCAAATGGATGTATGACATACTTGTGCATTTGTAGCAGACTAGTGTTTCAAAAGAAAAAAAAAATTATATATATATATATATAATTTTTTTTTTCTTTTGAAACACNATATATATATATATATATATATTAGTTCCTTTCTCTGACTGTACTTTCCAACTCAAACCACCAAATTCATAACCTTTTGATGGGCTCCACTAATGATGATCATATGACCGATCAAGAGGAAGATTTACTCAACAGGAGCACAAACAATTATCGACAATCAGCTAAAAAAGTAATGTTTCGAGACAAAATATTAATAGAAAATTATTTTATGCCAGTCGACAACATTGAACATGATTTCACCCAAACCCAATATTCCATCATCACATATTCAAAATAGTTTCTGAAGTTTAGCTAACACTAGTGTTAACACCATCCAGATAAGGTTCCAGATAATTTTCAACTTGAATTTAACACACAAGAAAAGCTTTCAAAAGAATCTACCAGTCATGACACTTTTGTCCAGATTACACTGGAGTGGACGTCCAGATTACGCCGGAGTGGGTAGAAGCTTTTTTGTCCCAGTCATTTTCCTTTGCGGCTACTTCGCAATTTTCTATTTATCGTTTCATTATTTTTTATATTTTTCTTTTCTTTGTTCTATTATTTGTATGTCGTCTCTAACAAGAACACTCAAAAAATGAGACCCGAAACTATAAAATTCTATAAAATAAACATTCTTCTTAGTATCAAATTTATGAGTTTTCTTCTTTTATATCCGCAAAATATTAGTCTTATAGGAATTTCGATTGAAATCAAACTTTTTTCATCTTTTTTTATTATATCTTAAAAATTTGTGTTATTCTATGGTTATTAAATATAATTTAAATCACTTTACTATTAAATTATGACAAAAATTTTGTAAGCATTGCTTAAAAAAAAATGAGATTTATGATTTTGATTTTTAAGAACTTGTGGTTTATTTAATTCTATACTTGTGGGTATAATTTATCTATTGAAGATATTTTAAAAAAATTTCTTATTCTTATTGATGATTCCCTTATTGAAGATGTTATCTTACTTGTGTAAATTTATTTTAATATACAAAAAAAGATGTAATTTTCTTGTGAAAATGTTGATTTTGCTTGTGTTGTTATAATAAAGGTATGATTCCTTATTTAAAATGCTAATTACGTCTATTTTTTTAATATATGAGAAGTAATTTTTGTATTTGCAAATTAAAAATACCTATTAAGTCGACCCGAATAAACTCAAAAAAAATCGAATGAACATTCCTAACAAATTTCATATTAGTCATTACAAGGTATACATTAAAAGAAATTAGGGCATCCCCCACCTTCAAATCCTAGATCCGCCTCTGCTCCGAAAAGCTTGGGGGCAACCCATTCAAAATAAAAAGGTGTCTGCTTTTATTGACTGTATCAATACTGTGAATATGATAGACCTAGGTTTTGTAGAGCCACGGTACACATGGACAAACAAACCTAATTGTCAAAACAATAGTAAGCTTATTTTGAAAAGATTAGATAGATTTATGAGTAAACCCAGAGTGGTTAGAACTATAACCAGATTCTAAAGGATTCACCTACCTCGTATGTATTCGGATCATTGCCCCTGCTCCTTAACCCTATTCAACAGGCTACCAAGCCTAAAAGTACCTTTAGATTTGAAACTATGTGGCTGCGTCATCCGGATTTTAAGAAAATAGTTTTTTTCCTGTTGGCACTCAAATCTTGATAACAACAACACAGTAACTACCTTAAAAACGCACAACAATGGAATCTACTTGCTTTGGTAACATTTTCACTAAAAAAAACTAGTCGCCGGAATTGAAGGTCTTCAAAACATGAGCTCAAATCACAAACATGTTACATCACAATCTTGAAACAAAGCTTATTTATGATTACAACAATATACTACGTTAATAGGAAGATTTTTGGAAGCTAAAATCTAGAGTACAATGGCTATATGGGAGTAATGCCAATACAAAGTTCATTCACATAGAGGTGCCGCAAAAATTGCATTATTGGTCTAACTGATATTGTTTGTAACTGGACTTTGGACCAAGATATAACTAATTCTACTATCATAAATCATTTTACTGAAGTTTACACTATTAAGCTAACCTCTAGGGTTAAAAAATTCATTCCCAAAAATATTAAATCTGTAACACAGGAAGAACAATTGAACCTCATAAAACCCCTTGCATCATTTAAGATTCAACGCACTATTAAATCTTTTAAGCCTCCTAAAGCACCCGGATCCGTTGGCCTCTGCCCACTCTTTTTCCAAAAGTTCTGGGAAGACACTAATTGTGTTGTTAATAAAACATGCATGGACGCATTCTCCTCATCTCAAATTCCTCCCAAAATTAAATCTACTTACATCACCCTCATCTCTAAAGTTAGCAACCCTGAACTCATCACGCAATATATACCTATTAGTCTCTGTAATACGGTTTACAAAATCATCACAAAAGTTATAGTCAACTATATCAGACCACTACTTGATAAAATCATTAGTCCAGATCAATGTAGCTTCATTCATGGGCGCATGGCTACTGATAACAGTATTATTGTCTAGGAAGCCATTCACTCGTTCAACAGAGCTAAGGGTAGAACATGTTGTACGATGCTGAAAATTGACCTTGAAAAAGCTTTTAACCGCCTAGAATGGTTCTTCATTTGATACTCTTTAGTTAGCCTTAATTTTCCACCCAAATAAATTATCGTTAATAATGCTTTGTGTGACAACCTCGTCCATATCCATCCTAATAAATGGCAAACTATCCAACTCATTCAACCCAAGTCGCGAAATTAGGCAAGGCGATCCTTTATTCCGTATCTATTTATTATTTGCATGGAATCTCTGTCACGTCTTATAAATCAAGAAATTAACCAAAGCCTTTGGGACCCCATAAAAATTGGCACGATGCCAGAGATATCACATCTAGTTTTTGCTGATGACTAAGTACTTTTTGCAAGAGAAAACATTAAAAATACCTCTATTATTATTAATATTTTCAACAACCTTTCATCTGCTACGGGTAAAAAAATTAATTTTTTCAAATCAAAAGTTTTCTTCTCTAAAATTGTGCCCCCAAACATCCAACACAATGTCTCAAGTTCTCTCAACATGACCCCCTCCACAAATTTTGGTAACTACTTAGATTTACCCATCACTAATCAACATCCTAAAAGAAATGCCTACTAGTACATTATCGATCAAATGAATAACCGTCTACAAGGATGGAAGGAAAAACTTCTCTCCCTTGCAGGGCGTACTACACTCGTAACAACAATACTAGCATCCATCCCTAGTTTTGCAATACAAATAAATTTATTACCAAAGAATTGTATAGACAAAATTGACCGTATTCAACACAACTTCTTATGGGGTGCTAGTGCAACTAAAAGAAGAATCCATCTAGTTAATTGGGAAACACTTACGCTTCCAAAGCTATGGGTGGATTGGGAAACTCTAAATCTAATGGTAAAAATTCAACTCTCCTTTCTAGTCTTACTTGGCGTTTTACTACAAATCCGTACCAACTTTGGGTTATAGTTTTAAAAAGAATATATCAATCACGCTATCTCCAAAATGATTTTAAAATGAAACTATCTGACTCCTACATTTGGAAAAGCAATATAAATCAGACAATTGGAACCTATAATCCAAAATCTTTGTACCAGACAAAAATCAATGGACAGTAACTTATAACAAAAATGCTCCATTAACCATCTTAATTCCTATTATACTATGGTCTCTCTAGAAAAATAGAAACCAAATATTTTTATGGAACTTTTCTGCTCAACTAACACCTCCAGACATAACTTTTCAAGCTATGGTGTACCTCCACCTGGTTCATATTCACCACAATCCTAATACATATCAAAAGAAATTAATTTGGTGGCAATAACCTCCAAATGGGTTCTTCAAACTAAATACGAACGGTGCTTATGATGAAAAAAGTAACGCAGGCGGGGGTGGTGGACTTAGGCGAAACCACAATGGTGATTGAATCATTGGCTACACAAATTACAACTATGCACACTCTTACATTCGTATGAAAATTTTGGCCTTTCACAATGGTCAAGGTTGGCACTCAGTGACAACTTAGTTCCCCTTATTGTGGAAATTGATTCACATGTAATGATTCAACTATTATCGTCTAACAATATAGCTTTCTCACACATATTAATGGATTGCAGAAAACTAATAGGGAAGTTGGGCAGCCCACAGGTGTGCCACATCTTTAGATAAGTAAATGTTGCAGCAGATAAGCTGGTCTGCTATGGGAAAGGCAGATATCCATCCATGGGAACTAATGCTTTGAGTTTTGTAGGCATCACCTTTTAGACTTAAATGAACTAAAGGAAGAGCGTTATGGAACTGGGACTATACGTTCAGCTACCATCATGTAGTAACTTCCGTTTGTGCTATTCAATAAAAGCATCTTTCATTAGCAAAAAAAATATTTTTTTTTCTTAACCTCCATGCCAAGTCAAAATATCAGGAAAAACAAGTGCCACTATGAAAACAAATATTATACAGCCTAAAGAAAAGAAAATGTATATCAGCAGAGTATTTGCAGTTATATACTCCACTTTTTTTGAAAAGTTTTTGATAAATCTTTTCTCTAGTGATTTGTACATCACAAGGCGTTGAACATCCCAATAGCTTATGATAAAAATCGTCCAGTTGGATTATTGAAGCTAATTACCAGTCAAAATTTCATTTAGAATAATTAGAATTTCTCCCCACAAATTACTATATAATGGGTGAGACGTAAGAAGAAAAAAAGTCACGACCCTAAATCCCATCTAAGGTAGTCGTGATGGTCAGAGGCGGGTCTAGAATTTAAACTCTATCGGTTCATTTTTAAGATTTTTAGTATTGAACCTTTAAATATTTTTAAAGTTATGAGTTCATATCTGCTATTTATACAATTTTAATAAATTTTTATATATAATATTTTACTCGGCGTCGAAAGTTATGGGTTCAATTGGACCCGTCATTTATACATTACATATGCCCCCTAGTGATGACACCTAGTCTCTAAGACTGGCTCGTGATGGCGCAATGTAGTCCAGATCAATGTAGCTAGTTTCCAACTCATCAAACCGTTCATCAATTGGAGATCTACAATCGAGAAATTCTCCACCCTACACTTAAATACAACTATGGATTAAGTATTTGGAATATATTGTGAAGTAGAAAGTACCAATTGATTGAAGAATTATGTTAGTCCTTGAAATGGGTATTGTGAGTTAGGGTTCTTGAATGGAGAAGAAGATAAATAGTGAATTTTTTGAATCTTGTTAGGATGGTTGGTGATCTAGTGCTTCAATAACTTAATAATGATTAATTATTGAAACATATGACCTGGATTGGGGCTTAAAGGCCAAGGATGAAATCTATTAAGGATAAAAGGGATATGTATGGGCGAATTGGGCTTGTTGATTACTTTAATTGAAGATTTGAGGGTCGAGTTTGATTTGGGGATTTGAGGGACCAAATGAGGTTGGATTTTGATAAATTTGGTATGGTTGCACTAGTGAGTGAATGGGCTTTCTATGTTTGTAATTCTTGTCTAATTTTTAGACGTGGGCCCGGGGGCCGAGTTTGGCCAATTTCGGGAATTGTGCTTGTTTTTAATAATTTTCGAGTGGTCTTGTTCCTTAGTATATATTGATGATATAAATCTTATTTTGGTTAGATTCGGAGCAATCGGAGGCCGAGTCTAGAGCCAAAGGCATTGTGGGCTAGGATTTTAGCCAGTTTGAAGTAAGTAACAGTTTTAACTCTAGCGTTGAGGGTATAAACCCGGAGAATTTGATATCATGTAATTGTTTGGAGGTGATACCCACGCTAGGTGACGGGCGTGTGAGTGTATACGTCTAGGTATTGAGACTTGGTCCGTCCCGTGAGACTGTAAGGCCTAATAACTATTATCTGTTTTTATGCATTTACTTGTTGTTGAACTGGTCTGCCTTCATGATCACGTTTAGGCTTCATTCATGCTAATATTATTTTTACTCAGTCATAGAAAGTATTGTACATGTTTACCTCAGTCTCTATTATGTGTTAATATGTTGTGATACTTGATGTGGGTTGTGTTCTCTTATTTGTTGATGATGGTGAGGCTAGTGAGGTACATGATTGAGTGATATGAGGACCTGGTTGTGAGGATATTAATACCATAGCACGTGAGCTGTCCGCGTAGTACGTGAGTTGTCCGCGTAGTATGTGAGCTATCCGTCCGGGTCCAGGTATTGATACCATAGCGCGTGAGCTGTCCGTGTAGCACGTGAGTTGTCCGTGCGGATCCAGGTATTTAGATTATGGCACGTGAGCTGTCCTTGCTTAGATGATTGAGTGATATGAGGACCTGGTTGTGAGGATATTAATACCATAGCGCGTGATCTATCCACGTAGCATGTGAGCTGTCCGTGCGGGTCCAGGTATTGATACCATAGCGCGTGAGTTGTCCCCGTAGCACGTGAGCTGTTCATGCGGATCCAAGTATTTATATTATGGCACGTGAGTTGTCTGTGCTTAGAGCATATTTTGGCACGTGAGCTATCCGTGCTTAGAGCATATCATGGTACGTGAGCTGTCCGTGCCTAGAGCTTGGGCTTAAGGAGCCCCTCCGGAGTTGAATGTATTGAGTGTTGAGTGCTGAGTGCGAGTAATGAGCGAAGAAGTGACACTGCTGTGAGATAGTATTTATTTGTGTGGTTGCTGCATTTATCTGTTAAATTTCTTTGTGAAATTTACATGTTTATTTTTAAATTGTGAAAATAAATAATTGGACTGTTTTATTTAGCTCGTCACTACTACTCAGTTCCTTAGTTATTTCTGTTACTACTGAGTCGGTTGTACTCATACTACACCTTGAACTATATGTGCAGATCCACGTGAGTTGGAAGGCGGCGATCATTGAGTTCAGGCCGACTATCTGTGGAGATTGCAAGGTAGCTGCTAGCGTCCGCGGGACCTTGTTACTCCTTTTGTTATTTCTTATTTTAGACAGTTATATATCTTAGTTCATATATTTAGACGCTCATGACTTAGTGATACCCCGTGGAGCTAGCTTCCGTATTTTTATATTAATTATATTTAGAGTTGATTTAGTTTATGAGAAATTTAAATGTTGACATTGTTTTACTAAATTCTTAAAATCAATCAATAGTAATATTTCGAGAAGTAGGCTTGCCTAGTAACACGATAGGCGTCATCACGACCATATATGGATTTTGGGTCGTGACATATGTATTCCACTTTTTTTGAAAAGTTTTTGATAAAACATTTCTCTAGTGATTTGTAAATCACAAGGCGTTGAACATCCCAATAGCTTATGATAAAAAATCGTCCAATTGGATTATTGAAGCTAATTACCAGTCGAAATTTCATTAAGAATAATTAGAATGTCTCCCCACAAATTACTATATAATGGGTGAGACGTAAGAAGAAAAACAGTCACGACCCTAAAATCCCATCTAAGGTAGTCGTGATGGTCAGAGGCGGATCTAGAATTTAAACTCTATCAGTTCATTTTTTAAAATTTTTGGTATTGAACCTTTAAATATTTTTAAAGTTATGAGTTCATATATGCTATTTATACAATTTTAATAAATTTTTATATATAATTTTTTATTCTGCTTCAAAAGTTATGGGTTCAATTGAACCCGTCATTTATACATTACATACGCCCCTGGTGATGACACATAGTCTCTAAGACTGGATAAGCCTAACATTCCTTAATAGCTTAACAGAAATAACCAACTACGATAACAAAATAAACCAATGAAAACTCATAATAACTCCAAAGCGGAACATCCGCAACAAAACCCCAAAACCAACGGAACTGAATCATAAGCTCTATAGAATATGCTAAAATCTCTAATACAACATTGTCTGAGGCCTGCGATCATCGAGCAGATATACCTTGAATTCTCTAAAAATAAATGTATTATCAATGGCATCCGGTACGAGCAGATTTACCTGGATCTACAGAAAAATGTGCAAAAACATAGCACGAGTACACCACAATGGCACCCAGTAAGTATCAAGCCTAATCTCGGTAAAATAGGGATGAGGTCAGGTCAAGACACCTACTATGATAAGAAAAGCTGAACAGAGCATAGTATAGTCTAATAATGAAAAGCGGGGAAATAAATGACAATAAAACGGTACAATAGTGTAAGCTAACAACAGAATTTGAGGCAGTAAAAGCAACAAGAAGTGAACACATGATGAAAATAACAAGTAATAAAATACGTACAAATACAAGTAAGACGATGAAGAAAACAACAAGAAATATTCCACAAAAAAGCTTTTTTAACATAGAATGTACAACAAGAATCAAAAGGAAGGCACCACACCTCATAACCTCACTTCACAAATCATAATCACAATATTCCTTATATCAACGCGTGACCCTTGCATTTATTTTGAAAATATTTTTTCCGAAATAGCTAGATGCATTTATCCCTCTTATCTCACCCCGTGGCTTCAAGTAATTCCCTTATCAGCAACATGCGTATAAATCTCACCTTATCTCATCGCATGAGTATCAACCCCTATCCTTATACCACTGCATGTGCATCAATATCACAACACAATAATCAACTTGCATCACACGTGCTCATATGTCACAATACTTTCCAAATCAACAATACCAATATTACCACAACATATAGCTCACGGCTCAACCTCAATATGTACAAGAATCTCAATAATAACAAAATGAATGAGCATTTCTCAACAAGGAAAGATATCTCAACAATCAACAACTCCAACCTCAATGTGATAATAGCTTTCATAATTTCAACTTCAATAACTCAAAATGAAGGTATTCTCACGAAAAGACAACTTTCAATTCAATTGCATAACATAAGCTTAACAACAAAAAAGATAGTATGAAACAGAAACTACGTCTAAATGGATGAGGATAATTCAACACGAAGAGGCATCATGAGATAACAACTTCAAAGAAGAATGACTCAACAAATAAAGAGGCACATGGCAAAAAGAGAGATAAAATCATCAATTAAGGCATATAAGAACATGCTTGACAATAAAAGAGAACATGTGATAACAACATCAAGTAAAGCATGTAAGAGCAATTTAACAATGGAAGATAACATGATATTACAATTTATAATTAAATGCATGAAAGAGCCAAAGAGTCTAAACCGGTCAAAATACCATATATAAACCTGTGTCTACACTCGTCACCTCTCGTCACATCATGTATATGTCATCCACATAACTCACATAACACAATCAATCCAACACCTAAGGGGTAGTTTTCCCCACGCAAAGTTAGACAAGATACTTACCATAAACAAGCTAAATCAATCCCCCAATAAGCCTTTTCTACACAAATCCAACTTTGAACGGCTCGAAACTAGCCAAAATAACTTAATAACATAAATACAAGCCATAGGAAGCAATTCCAGATAATAAAGTTTAAGTCTTTAAAGAAAATCAAAAGTTCAACTCAAAACGTCAACCTCGGGCTCGCACATCGAAAAATGAACAAATTTATAAATTTCGAACATCCATTCTGATATAAGTCCAACCATACTATAATTATCCAATTCCGACCAAAAATCGACCTTCAAATCTTCAATATATGGTTTAGGAAAGTTTTACAAAATCCCCAATTTTTCAATTCAAATAACTAATTAAATGATAAAAACAAAGCAGGATTCATGACAAAAGAATAAATCCAGAGTCATAAACATTTATTCCGATCTAATCCTTGAAAGTCCCCTCCAAAATTTCCCAAAACCAAGCTCTCTAACTCAAAATGTGGGAAATAAAATAAAACCCATGACCCAATCCCTTTTCAACCCAGACATTTTGCACCTGCGGGCTCACTGTCGCACTTGTATTATGACTTGCGTGCATGGTTGGATTCGATTTTTGCATGTTTCGGGATTTATTTGGATGAGTGATCCTCATTTACAAGCTTAAGTTGAAAAGGTTGACTGAAGTATGACTTTTGTGAAAACGAACCCGAAACGATATTTTCCTATAGGTTTGTATTATGATTTTGGACTCAAGCGTATGCCCGGAATTGAATTCGGAGGTCGCTACGTTGATTTGGCATGTTTTGCCGAAAGTGGGCAATTTGAATGTTTTGAAATTCCATAGGTTTGACCATGGTTTGATTTTATGGTTATCGGATTCGAATTTTGATTTGGGACTTGGAATAAGTCTGTTTTGATATTTTGAACTTGTCTGCAACGTTTGGCATCATTCCGAGTTGATTTGATAAGCATTGGACACGCGGTTGTGTTTTTAGAAGTTCTTGAGTTTTATGTAAATTTCATGTGTTTTTGAGGTCCGATTCGTGGTTTTGGATGTTATTTTGGTGGTTTAATCGCGTGAGTGAGTTTGTAAGATATTTTTAGACTTGTAGTGATATTTTGTTTAGAGACCTGAGGGCTCGGGTGAGTTTCAGACGCGTTTCAAAGTATTTGAAGAGTTTTAGCTTTGTTGGTTCTTACAGAGAAGCTTCTGGTCTCGCAAATGCGAGATTTTATTTGCATTTACCGTCTCGCATTTTCGAGGTGGGACATAACATTTGCGAGATATGCTGGGACTGTTAAGTTCGCATTTGCGAATACTTTGGTCGCACTTGTGATGGGTGTCTGGGCTGTGTTATATCACATTTGTGATAAAAAATGTTACTTTTGTGAAGGGCATGACTTTGCGAATGTGAAGTCAGGTTGTATTTGTGACATCCCCTGGGTTACATCAGGAGCAACATTTGCGAGGTTTTGTTCCCATTTGCGAGGGTCCGCGATAGTGCATTTTCGACATCTATGCCTGAATATAAGGACTGGATGTCGGGATTTTAGTCTCATTTTCACATATTAAAATTATAGACTCGGTAGGAGGCGACTTGGAGAAATGATTTTCACATACAATCATTGGGTAAGTGATTTTTATCAGTTTCTAAATATTTCACGTGATTATATATGAGATTTAACATCAAAATTATGAGAATCAAAGAGGAATTTTAAGAAATTTTGTCTATGTTTTAAAACATAAAATTTGAGATTTGGGAGTCAAATTGGACTCGGATTTTGAAATAAAATACATATATGAACTCGTGGGGTTATGGCTAGTCGGAATCTACTCTTGGACCTCAGTTTTGACCGGGCATGCCTGAGGTTGACTTTTTGGGAGTGGTATAAAAATCATAGATTTACTTATTGGAATTGATCTCTTGCATTATTTGATATTATTAAGTCGATTTTGGTTAGATTTGAGCCGAGCGGAGGTGAATTATAAGGGAAAGCTCTCTGCGAGTGTTGATTCGGCCTAGTTGATGTAGGTATCTTGCCTAACTTTGTGTGGGGGAACTACCTCGCAGGGATATGTTTGATTATGCTATTTGGATTACGTGGAATACGTGTACACGAGTGTCACGACCCAAATCTCTAAGGTCGTGATGGCGCCGGAAATCATTGTCAGACAAGCTAAATTATTAATTAATTGAAATAAATTTCCGGTTATAACATTTATGAAAAAAAAACATTTTCTTTCACTTTATTACAAACTAAACAAATAAAAATATGTTAAGAAAAATAATGGTTTAAAGATTACACTTAAGAAAAGATATCCCAACACATCCCAGAACTCGGTGTCACAAGTACATGAGCAAATTCTAAGAATTTATACAATCATTACAAAGCCTGTCTGAAATACAAATTGGACAAGAAAATTTAAAAATGAAAATCAATACAGTACGAGGGAGACTCTGTCAACTGCGAATCGCCTCCGGATGATGCAGCTCTCCTAAGTCTCCGAATCCTCCACATTTCTATGAAAGTACCTGTGCAATAAAATGCACAGCAAGTATAACATGAGTACAAAAATAATGTGTACTCAGTAAGTCGCCCGCCTAACCTCAGAGAGGTAGTGACGAGAGGTCGAATTAGACACTCACTAAGGGCCAGCAAATTAATTAACAGTATAAGATGAACACAATAGGCATGTGAAGGTAGTAAAACAACATATATATAAGGCACTGGAACCCAAGTAAATACTGGAAATAAACAACCAGTTACCACTTTCTCAATATTTTCCAAAACATCTTAAATAAATAATTTCCTCTTTGATATCCCCCAAATATCATAAATCCACAATTTCTTCTTTATTTTCCCCCAAATATCTTATCACGTAAAAAATTATGAAAAATATTTAACAATTTAGCATGCGCATACGGGATAAGGACAACCGGCCTGAGCCATCATAATAATCAACTTTATGCACTGCCGAGGATCAAACGCCCCGTACCAAAAGTGCACCTCTTAATAAAATACTCATGTCTATACACTGCCGAGGATCAAACGGCCCGTACCAAAAGTGCGTCTCTCAATATAATAATCCTCTTTGTGCACTGCCGAGGATCGAATGGCCCGTACTAAAAGTGCATTTTAAATCCGCCGTGGCGTACAGACCGCCCCATGAGAGTAGGGGAAATAACACTCCGCTCGCGGAATGTAAATTGCGAAGCGGTCACATGCAAACATGCACAATCAACAATCTACCCCGAATACGTCGGGAACACAAATACTCAAGTAAATTCCCGATTTCTCTTTTGAAAAATCACAAATAGTATTTAAATCCTTTTTTCGAAATTCGCTTGCCGAGTTTATATAACGGTTAATAACACAACCCTATTCGGGAGTACAATTTCCCCCCAAGGAAATAAATTCTCTTTTTAGATGATTTAAAAAATGGACTCTAGTCTTCTTAGATATTCAATTATGATTTCGATTATATTAGCAATTTAATATTACAGGCAGGATCACAGGTATGACACATAAGGCATGCTAATGGGTCCTAGGCTACCCGGACATGGCATAGTAGTAGCTACACACGGACTCTCGTCACCTCGTGCGTACGTAGCCCCCCGAAGATAATAGCATATCCTTAACTAATTCACCTAGGGGGACAATTCCCCCTCACAAAGTTAGAAAGGAGACTTACCTCGCTCCGAGATTCCATAACCGGCCTCCAAGCCCTTCCGATGACTCCAAACGGACGCACAACGCCCCAAAACTATCCAAACAACGACAACCCAATGAAAATATACTCTAATATTAGCAACAATTCTAAATTATATAATTTCCCAACCCCTCTTAGTGAAATGACCAAAATTCCCTCGGGCCCACGTGCCCGGATTCCGAAATTCTCGAAGCCTCCCAAAATCGCCTAAGCCTATGAATAAATGAAGACAAATGAACCCAAATCCTTGTTTTAAAACATCCTGCCCAGGACGATTTCCGCACCTGCGGTCCTACCTCCGCACCTGCACTCCCGCAGGTGCGACCAATCTCTCGTACCTGCGGCTTCCTCAACTCCAGCCCAAAATCGCACCTGCGCCCCATTGTCTGCACCTGCGGCTTCGCAGGTGCGGAAATTCTATCGCAACTGCGATCCCAGCCAAGCCTGCCCACCCTCGCACCTGCGGCGCCAAAGCCGCACCTGCAGCCAAATCCTCGCAGGTGCGGATCACACCAGATGATAGCAATTCCAGCCTTCTTCAATGCAAATATTGATCCGTTAACCACGCGAAATCAACCCTAGGCCCCCGAGACCCCGTCCAATCATACCAACCTGTTCCAAAACATAATGCGGACTTGCTCGAGGCCTCAAATCACATCAAACAACATCGAAACCACGAATCGCACCCAAATCCCAACTTTATGAACTTAGAAAATTCCAACTTCTACATCCGATGTCAAAACCTATGAAATCACGTCCGATTGACCTCAAAATTTGCGCACAGGTCATATTCGACATTACGGACCTGCTCCAACTTCCGGAATCACATTCCGACCTCGATATCAAAACTTTCACTTCCGGTCGAATTTCTTAAGAACCTTTAAATTTCTATCTTTATCCAAATGACTTCAAAATGACCTACGAACATCCAAATTCACTTTCGATCGCGCTACCAGCTCCTGAATAACCATACAAAGCTATTCACATACTCGAAATCCCAAACGGACATCAGGAACACTGAAATGCACTTCAAGCCCAAATTTATGAAATTCTTCAAAAATGCTGACTTCCACAATATGCCTCGAAACGCTCCCGGGTTATCCAAAACCCGATCCGGACATACGCCCAAGTTCGAAATCATCATACGAACCTGCTGGAACCTTCAAATCCTGATTTGTAGGTCGTTTACTAAAAATTCCCATCTTTGTTAATTTTTCCAACTTAAGGCTTCTGAAATGGGAATTTTCTTTCCAAATCAACTCTAAACTTCCCGAAATTCAATTCCGAACACACCTACAAGTCATAACACCTGAAATGAGGCTGCTTACGCCTTCAAACCGTCGAACGACGTGCTAGAGCCCAAAATGACTGGTCGGGTCGTTACATTCTCCCCCACTTAAACCGACGTTCATCCTCGAACATGCCAAGAACTGCTATGGAGTTATCTGGAATCACTGTTTAACACCTCGAGCACCTGCCCGTGCCACTGCAACCAGTTGAGTACATTAGCTTGATCACATCTGAAGATTTCTTCTTTTATCCATATAACAAGTTCAAAATTCATTCAAACACCTAAAATTTCTCTACCAGGCCTAGTTCCAATATATAAACACCGTATCATCCAGCACTCGATATACCAGGACATGACTGCATACCCTTGCTGAATCAGCACCATTCACCGCATAACTCATCATCTAACCACAACGACATCCCCTGAACCTAAATAGCCAAAATTCCACGAATCTGATGCTCCTAATGTACCTCATGATATATATACATACATCCTGCTATATTGCTAACGATACCACCACAACGGAGGAGATGTGTAGAAATTCATACCCAACTGAAGAGTTAACAAATCTTTGAATACCTCATCTTGACTAGAATTATCACTTCATTATGAACCTAAATACTGGTATTTGTTCTTTAATATACACTTCACATAACCTTATCGCACCGATCCCTGATCTGATAATCCCGTCTCACCCAGTATGAACTGCTCGGACAACAAATCACCCCAACATGACCAACAAGCCTCACATGATACCACATTGCCAATAGGCCATAACTCGAACATAAGCAATAAGAAATGACTTAGGAAGGGACTATTCAACTCACGCAACTAATATGAACTTTTCTCAAAAATTAGAGAATAAAACACAAGAAAAATAAATACATATTAACCGTTCTCATCATCACACTGTTGCGTCGTGCAACCCGATCCAAATAACATACCCATGGTGGCATGCCACCCTATACCATCATAAAACTTACATTAGGAAATATACACGGAGTTGAATCGCTCACTATTACACAAATTACTGAGTATCGATCATAAGCACGCTAAGTGCATAATGCCATCCTGGGGAGACTGATAAAGCCATATGCTTACAAAACTCAAGCACAACTGAGGTGCGATATATATATATATACACACTCTGGATCTCAAGAGCTATCCTGCTCACATAACATCCCCACTACGCGGGACCTCAACACATAGGAAATTATTGATGCGTGGCTAGAATTCATGATTTTAAGCATTATATACCTTGCATTTTATGTGCTTTAATGATAAAAATACACGTCGTATGTGCCTAATGGAGTTTATTTAATGTGTAGGTGAGTTGGAAATGGAAGCCGAGCTAAATGAGAGCATAAACGTCGGAAAATACGCGCAAGAGTCGAAAAGGAGCGACCCGGGACAAGCCTGGCGTTAGCCAGGCGTTTGGCTCTTAAGGCCAGGGGGTGCCTGGCGTTACCCAGGCGTTACACCCCAAACGCCAGGG